>CM035801.1:18197704-18417704 GCA_020466265.1 Siphamia tubifer | reverse complement strand
GTTACATTTGGCCACTAAAATGTTTTAGGAATGGAAGCAAATAATTGAAAAGTAAGAATGTGCTTTACCATTTTTATTTTATTTTTTTGGGGGGGGGGGGGGGAACAGATTATTTCAAATTTAAAATCGTACTATGATTACAGAGCTTCTGCATACAGATGCATTAACCCTTACAGACACAAAAGAGGATTTATCATAATCAATACTGTTGTCTTAGGACAGCTGTGGAATAATTTTAACTGAAGTTCATAATTCAAACTGATTCTATGATCATAACTCTGCTGAATGTTTGAATCAGGTGAGGAGTCGGGGTCTGCCGGAGGACCACGCCGGGCCCATTCGGATCATTGACATCGAGGGGGTGGACGCAAATATGTGTTGTGGAACTCATGTGTCTAACCTGAGTCATTTGCAGGTACAATATGTACTCTTTATGAATTAATTGTAAAGCGTATGCCATTAAATTGTAAGAAACATTACAAATCAGTAATAATTTCCCCTAATGGTGTAAGGTTGTCACCTTAACCCTTGTGCGGTCCTTCGTAAAAGGCACACTGGCTGTGTCCTACAATCGGGTCTTAAAAACCCAGATTCCAAAGTTCAGTTCCATAGACTCATCACCCCACCCCCCAAGGATATATTACTGTTTTCAGTCGTAAGCAATGGCATCCTACAGTACGTATAAAAAGGTACATTTGTGAGCCACCGGGTCTCTTTGACCCGAAGGACCGCACAAGGGTTAAACAGACAGCTTAATGTTACATTTTTGCCTCATTAAATTAATGAGGACATTAACAAGAACATTAAAATGTTAGGAGTATTATGACAGGAAAAATATATGCCTTAATTGCATCCTTCCTTCAGGTAATAAAACTACTGGGGACTGAGAAAGGAAAGAAAAACAAAACCAACCTGTTGTTCCTGGCAGGAAACAGAGTACTGAAATACACAGAGAAAAGCTACAACACGGAGCGTTCACTGGTGTCTCTGCTGAAGTAAGAACCACTCAACTATAGAAGACTTAGAGAAACCTTTTAGAAGTTGATGTACAGTCTTTGTCTCACAGAACTGGGCCTGATGATCATATTGAGGCAGTGGACAAATTACAGAAGTCTGTAAAGCTGCTCCAGAAAGTAAGTTTTAATACTTTTCCTCACACTTTTTTTCTTAGTTACATTAGCTGGATGACTTTTTTGTGTTTGTTTTTGATAGTATAGTAAAAGCTGCAATTCCTGCTTTTTACCAGCAGTGGGAGTCATTTGCTGCCTAATATCAAATTGCACTAATGAAAATAAAATGTTTTGACAGACTAACCTCAACATACTACGAGACATGGCTGTGCTAATTGCTCAGAACTTTAAGAACAGTCCACAGAGAGGAAACTTTTTCAGCTTTCACAAGTAGGTTTCAAGCCGAGGATATTTTACTATCATTCGACATCAAATCTATGTTCTGTTGTAAAGTTGGTGTCACAGTAAAATATATTTGACAAAAATTGTAGCATGAATTGTTTTTTTCTCCACAGAAAAGAAGGTGACAATGAGTTCATGAATATCATTGCCAATGAAATTAACACTGAGGTAAGACATGCCATTGTATATTATTATTATTGTTGTTGTTGTTGTATTGATTATTATTGTTGTATTGATTGTTGCATTCTGCACATGTTTGAAATAAAGCATTCAAATCAACATTAGACCTAAATGCTTTGAATAAAGAATTAAGTAGTTTTGTTGAGTCTTATTTTGTGTGCTTTCAGGAAACATTACTTTTTCTTACTGTTGGGGAAGAGAAGGGACCTGGTTTGTTTCTACTGGCTGGACCCAGTGCACAAGTGACTGAATTGGGACCACGGTAAGAAACCCCACTAATCTATCATCAGGGTATAATACTAAATATTTACTACCAGTTAAGTTTGATGTGAAACTGTTGTTACTGTTTTCCAGAGTGTTGGAGATGCTACAAGGGAAAGGAGCTGGAAAAAATGGGCGTTTCCAAGGCAAAGCCAACAGTCTGTCTCGCAGAGAGGAGGTGGAGGCTTTCCTCCAGCAGCACTGCACACATCATACCTCAGGGGAAGAATAAATATGAAATGTCTTACTTAGAAAAATAGAAACCATAGACTGCAGGGTATTTTTTCCTGCCCTTCTGATATTCATGTTTTTTTTTAACATTCATTTAGTTACACACATCCAGAGAATTTTTTACCAGTGTATATAATCAGTATGCGTGTGCAACAGGTGCTGTATATACAGTATGCAATTGTTGAGTCTCATAATCTGTGCCACTAAATTAAAATTTCATTTGAAAAATCATCCATCTGTGATCAGGTTCATTTATTTTTTTTTAATAATGAGTTACATCAACATACTTAAATTTTACAAACAGCAATTTCTCTAGCAAAAAAAAATCAATTCATGGTCAATGAAGCTTAATATTTTAAGTTACAAGATAAGTGCCCATCCAAAAACATGCACACTTAACATGACAGTTGTGGTAACGGTCATTCATTCTAAGTGGGAAGAAAATAGAAAGTCCTGCACATAAATCTAATCGAATAAAAACATTTTACAATATGACAGGATTTTGTTTTACACCAAGTACTTAACTACTATTAACGCATAAAATGTACGATCCATTAAAAAATAACCACAATTGACACTTTAAAAGCACCACAGAATAATTCATCTGTCCGACATTAGCAGATTGTAAAATGGATCCATGAGATTTGATGATGTACAGGGATTTCCACTTCCTAAGAATGTATGACTTTGTCTGTTGCATTAGTGCAGCGTGACTCAAGTGTTTAAGGGTAAAACATACGTGTAAATATATAGTGCAAATGTGCAAACTACCCACCCCACTCATTTAAAAGCATATATAAAAACATGGCATTCATTTTGCAGTGGTTTTCCAGTTACTGTGATCTTGCTGATGCTTTGTCCTTTGCAGTTATTTTACACATTTGGTTTCACTATCTTCATTGAGATGTAGTTCTGAAAAGGACAAAAAAGGAACAATTAAAATGTTTTTTTTTGTGATCGTTAATGTACATTCAGTATAGACGTGCTTGGATTTGAGAACTGGATCAAATATTTAAATGCTTATTCAGATGTCTGGTGACATAAATGTTTTCACTCACCGGTAAAGAGTACAACAGGATGGCCACAAAGAGAATCACTATGAACAGAATGAGGAGACCAAGGAAGAGCCACTTGAAACGTCGCCATACAATGAACTTCATGGTCTTGCATGGGTTGGTGAACCAAAAGAAGGAGGTTTCTGGGCGTCTGTTGTAGACAATGACAATTGGAAAGATTTGTTCGATATTACCGTTTCATTTGTTCACTTCAACACCATTTTTCCCACTTTTTTCATCTCTGCAGTTGAACTTGTGCATGGAAACATGTGGGTTCTTACTTGGGAGGGTCCAGTTTTGGATTCATGTTGGGTTCATCTCGGCCTTTTCCTGCAGGTTTCTCATCTACGTCTGCTTCGCTTATGATCTCCAGTGTCATCTCCACTTTGCCCTATACACATACGTGATTACATCATCAGTAACAATGAGCCCCACTGATGATTACGGAATAGTCACAAAATACAGCAGTCCAGCACAGATTTATCATTTACTTATGAATGACTGAATTTCATTTTGAAGGTTCATTTCACACTACACTGTTAATTGCTGCTTGAATTACTCAATAGATTCATGTTTTAACTAGCCAGTATCCCCAAGAATGTAGGTACATATTAACCATACTTACACCCAGAGCCCTGCTTCCTTCCTGTTCAATGAAACAAGGCCACCATCCATTGACGGACTGCTGAGCAAACAGAGACTTTGCCTTCTCCATCTTGTGTGGTGTGCCCATTTCCACATCATCCATCATCTTCATGGAGCACTTCTCTGGAGTCTTGGCAGGCGGAACCAGGTTACGCAAATCCAGCTCCAGCGTACCTGGGTTGACAGGGCGTAGATTTCAGATCTAACGGACTGTCTGTAGGCAGATGTCTGCTACATTACCCATTCAGTACATGTTTTGTAACTACTGGGATCATCAAGTTTTACACCATAGCAATTCGATTTGTCTAGAAGTATGTGCATCCCTGTCATTTAAAAAAAAAACAACAACATTTCTTACCAAGATAATCATCCAGTGAAAATTTGTCATTATCCCATATTTGAATAATCAGCTTGGGGGGAATCCTGAATTCTGATTTATCAAGACTCCAGAAGTGTTCCTGTGAAGACAATAGATTGAATTTATTTTACATCATTCTTTTTTCCCCTATGCCATCAGCACATGATTACAAGATTCGCTACCACTGTTCTGCCCTACAAAGCAAAAGGCAGGAACTGTATTTTTTGGGGAGAATTAGTTTTTTACGACATTCAAATCCTTTTTTGTCATGTAATAAAATATCTCATCTCAAATGTCTGTTGTTTCGGAGAAAACTGGTGGATGTTTGTAGAGTAACTGCAAAAAGTACTAGTAAAACAAAGCAAAAAGTCAGTAAAGACTATTACTGTGTTCTCACCAATGTCAATTTAGGATCCTGCCCCAATAGTTTACAGTCATCACTGTATAAGACTGAAACAGGTTCGGCAATTACCGCATTTTCCGCACTATAAGGCGCACTGTCAATGACTGGTTTTTATTAGTTTTTCATATATAAGGCACATTAAGTGAAGTCAAAATCATGAGATAAAAAGCTAAAATCAGATAAAAAGTCAAAATTCCCAGTCACTAAGCACTACCAGAATTAATCTATATATAAGGCGCACTGTGGTATTTGTAGAACTAGTTAATATCCAGTAACAATAACTGCCTAATGTCCAATAATCTACCTACAACTACTGGGGCTGAACAACAGGAGAACTATAAGGTCATTTTTCTCAGTTTGGTGTCTGTGCAGTTACTGCCTTTTTACTTTGAAGAGCAGTGTTGTCGTCATCGTACATCTTAGCCAGTTGCCTAAAAATACTAAAGCTTTACCTTCTTGGACACGAGGCAGAGCTGTTCTGCAGGCAGGTACTCAAACTCAAAGACGAACCTCCAGTTAAAGTTGCCATCACCGTCCAGAGACCTGTAATGGACATCTGTCTTCTGCTTGTCCTCCTCCATCCCAGGCATCCACCTGACACATGCAGGAATAATAGTTACTTAAAGCATTTTATCCTTCCACTACTGATTTACAGCCGATTGCACAACATTAAGGGTAATGTATTAACTTTTTATGCACCAAAGTTGCAATATTGTAACAAGCCACATTAACCAAATTAAATGCAACTTTTTGAAAGGCCGATATTGAAATTGATATTTAAAAAAAAAACCTGCCACCTAAAAGTGTAAATATCAAGTTCAATTAACATATTGTAAAAAAAATACAAAAAAAATCAACTCAAAATTGATTAAAGCATGAATTTGACGTAACAACGTTGCATACCCTTTGACGTAGATGTCACTCATGTGTTCTCCTGTGATGCTAGTTTCATCCAGTGTCACATCAGTGGTGTTCCAGACGACAACACGCAGGAAATACCTTCACATTCAACCATAATGTTGTAAACACAGTCGTCTCATGGATACGTTTTCACCAGAGATGCTACCAATGAGGCCTGCACTTACTTCTTAGGTTTCCGTGGTGTGATGTCAAAGGGGGGTCCAGGGATGCCGATGCTTTTGGGGAAAACATCCACCCACATCTGAAGCCTTCCCTATTCAGCCAAAGTTAAAGATGAGCCACATTAGAAGGGGATTGTACTGTAAAAGGTCGCTGTATTAAAGTCAAGACATCTAACCTGGGAAAGATTTGGCTGGAAGGTGCTGTAAAGTGTCCTGGTCTCCACATGTTCAGGGACAAGACCCTGTGTTCGCAGCACATGCAGAACCAGACGTTCTCGGGCTGGACCCAAGTGCTGATGAATTTCCTTGGTGCCCTCTAAATGTGAGAATATTTGACCCAGTTATTACAAGAGATTTTAACAAAGTAAACATGTGTGTTAAGTATTGGCTGAATAAGCTCCGGCAGAAGGTCTGACTGCATTCTGATCAAATTAAGCTTTAAATGTTCAGTGTATTAGCTGGTATATTCACAGACTCCCCATCCTCCCCTAGAGAAGCGGTGAAAAACATATATTTGGCTTGTCCAATCTGGACACACTTAGGAAATACATGATGATAGTGCAATAACCTTTAAAATGAGAAATAGTAATTCAGTGTAATTTTCTGGATATAAAGGACTGCATGAGCAGAAGCCAGATGAGAATATAAATGGTTAATTTTAAAGTAAAAAAGGAAAGGATTTTCTTTTGTGTCTGATTATACATGGCCTAAAACAATTAGAATTGACATATTCCAGTCCTCCAAATGCAAAATCCTCTTAAAATCCAACACTCAACCCTTTAATAAGAACAATTTTAACTTTAAATGGTCTGCACTTGTATAGCGCTTTTCCACCTTCATGGTGCTCAAAGCACTTTACAAACGCCTCACATTCACCCATTCACACACACCAGTAGGTTTCTAAGGTTCTGTCAGTCCTACTGGGAGACTAAGTATGGGTTCAGTGTCTTGCTCAAGGACACTTTGACATGTGGACAGCCAGAGCTGGGACGCAAACTGTCAACTTCTCCGTCATTGGGTGACCCACTCTACCAACTGAGCCACAGCCGTCCCCCCATTACTTTAAAAAGTAATGTTGCATTATTAAACCCAACAGTACATTTATAGATGCCTCTGATGCTCTACTGTTTTGACCCTACATATTGGACATTTGATGAAATGACCAAAACTGATGCCAAGTCTGGATGAAACGACTACTTACTCAAATCCCAGTTAGAGTCCATCATATTTGTTTAGTAATAACAAGACTGTGTAGTAATAATAGACATTACCAAACTCAGCCAGTGTGTACTGTTTGCCATTGAATGTCAATGATGTGCCGTTGTCTTCACTTCTAGGTCTGGACAGGCCTTTAAGCCGGGCCAGGTTGTCCAGGATCTGAGATGGCTTTAACTGGTCTCGCCATTGGTTGATCCCTGTGCTGTGATTAATATTAAAAAAAAGTTAAATTGCCTAACAAGAAAAAAAAAAAAGAAGTATCTGAGAACATCCACATTTGCGTCTTTTAACTGTCCCTTGTATTAATCTTACATGCAGTAGGTTTGTGGCAGGCCGCAGTAGGAGTTGTACCGCGACAGGAAACGGTTCTCCAGGTCAATCACAGTCTCGCCAACTTTCTCATCTCGGCTCAGGAGATCATAGTCATACACCGAGATTTTCAGGTCCTTGTCCTGGGGCAGGTAGCACGACATCTCAAACATCCTAAACAAAAACCAAAGTGTGAAAAGGTTAATGATGCACTGATTTCCTCCCCATTTTGTCATTGGGTCAATGTTTTCTCTGCTTTTTTTTTTTTTAATACACGGTGTTTACCTTCCAAACACTGGGCTGGTGGTGCTGGGCAGGTAATTGTCTCGGTCATCAATTGATTTCTTTCCCAGTGATATCTTTATATATGGATCACACTGAGACAAGAGACAATCCAAAGTCAATCAGAATAAGTGGAACAATCGACATATGTTCAACTTTGTTCTGCTGGTTTTACAGACTCATTCTTACTCTGCCGTTGTTGTCCTTGGGCTGAAGATCAATGGCTCGAACCACATAAATCCTAACCAGACATTCCTGAGGACCACTTTCAGGCAGTTCTCTGAACTGGCGGGGAGGAGCAGCAACGCCAGGGTCGTCTGACAGAGGGTACACCTTAAACGAACCCTGAAGGACACACACGATCCCTTACTTTTTTTGGTTTGGTTGAGAAAATATGCGATCATTTCAAACAACTATTGGCTACTAATAAAAACCTTCAACTCTAATGGGTTGAAATTACCTTGAACTCTCCAACCACAGTAGGGTCATCATCCCCACTTTCATTCTTGCCTCGTTGCAGTTTGAAGGTGTCGCAGAAATCAGTCAGACCTTTGAATTCTGGAACAGTCTCCAAATCAGTGTCATACACCTGAAAGAAGACAGTCAATGGTGAAAGAAAGACCATTTATTCAAGCGGAAAAACAAAACACTTTAAATGTTCCATCCCAAGAAAACATTCATAATCCTCTTACTTATCTCAGTAACCGGTAGTAAGTTTATTATAACTTTGCCTTTCCTGTTTTTTTTTTTATCTCTAAAAAGTCAGCTTTTAATGTGTTTATCAACAAATGTGTTTCCATATTTGTGATACTTTTTCCAGATAATCCAAAAAGATTTTGAGGTAAAAGGATGAATTTAGCTTCAGAAGAAATTTTTTTTAAAACAAAATAAAATATTAACCTAAATAACCTCTAAGTTTGTCAGAAATAGCAGTGCATAATATATGTCTCTCAAATGTAGTTATGCCCGAGTTTAAGATGCATAAATAGAAATGATCAAGTAAGAAATGAGCACCTCAAATTTGTACTTCAGTGAAAACCAACTCATTCCACTACTGCACTGATAAGAAACTTCAGTAATTCACAATAAAACACAACAATCATCTTACTTTAAGGGTGTCGTATCCTTTTTTGAGGTAAGGGCCACATTTCTCCTGGTCTCCAGTTGAAGCATAGAATTTACTCCACCAGTCAACTGTCTCCTTTTCCTGAAGGTTGAATTGCTCAGTGTTAAATTAAACGCAGTAAGAATTACAGGAAAGTGTATGCTGATTAAGATTAATTTTTCTGGAATTCTCACCTTTTCTACATGCTTTGGAAAAGGAAGAGAACATAGAAAGAAAATCATAAGTAAATCGGCAGTAACAATTGTATCAACACATTCATACAGTGCATTATAAGTATTAACAGGGCAGTGAAAGGGTGAATTATTGTGAAAAGAATTGGAGAGACATCCCAGGTGCAATTTCTGTGATGATGAAAGAACTGGAAAACAAGGGCGTAACCATAGGTGATGCAAAATTTACTAAAATGAACTAAAGGCATAGGAGCCACACCTTTATTTGGTCTATTTGTATTAGAACTTAGTATAAAAGACAACCTCAAATTATGATCAAAGTAATTATACTGATTTGACCGAATTCCCGTACTCCAGAGCATATACTTTGTATAGCATATGAAGCCAGAGCATAGAACTGCATATGTATACATGACAATGCATAATATATGCTGAGCATGTTGCGCCCCTGCTCTGTCAAATATTAATTCACTGTGCTCATTAAATGCGTGCAGATTTATTGATGTATAATCAAAGCTGTGACCTTTGCCACATAGATTAATTGCATTGTGTTATTACTCTGAGGATTGAGCAGTCTGTAGAGTGTAATTGGTGCCCAGCCTTGTGAATTAGAAAGCTACAATAAGTGACCATACATACAAAGTGGGAGGAAGTGGGAGAAGCCATTTTGTCGACAGCAGCCGACATGTTGTACATAAACTGAAAGCCAGAGTGATAAAGGTCAAATTTGACTAGAGTCAAATTGTGCACTTGTCAGTGAAAAAGAGACCAAGAGATGTGCATTTTTAAAGGAGAGTCAGAAACATATATAGATGCCAGTAAATCCATGTGAACAATCTGCAAAGCTAGAGTTACCTGAGCTTCAAGAAGTGGTCGTGTTTCCTCCATGTTAATTGAAAGATGTTTGGAAGGGGTGGCCGCCATCAGAGCCACTATTGATTGCAAAGTACAGTATTAGTAAGAGGCTTTTGTGTGAGTGTTCTAATGCTGCAGATAGTTTTTGAACCCTTCCATACTTTTAGAAGACATGGCTCCTTCTGCAGTGATGACATACGGGTCACATCTGAACTCCTCTAGAGAGGTGATGGTGCACTGACCCACCACGGGCTTCCTGCCAAATGGACGGTTATCAATCACCTTCAGCACAATTGGAGGGGTGTACATCTCATCCTTAGGAAGAAGCTGAATTCACGATGTAGAAAAAAAAATCCAGAACAACCCAGAGTTATGTATACAACTATACAAAACAGTTTCTGTGAGAAATTTCAATTTGTCATATATTTTATCACTAAAAACTGAGGAAACAGTACATTAAATACATAGTATGCAATTTCTGCCACCAGAAGTGACTAAGATGAATAATTTAGAGTAAAGTAATGTTTTGTGTTCTCTTTCTTGCATTAACAATATGCTGGTGATTCTATGGGTTGTATAGGATAGGTCAAATAAGCCTAGGCTTTTGCCTATTCCTTTTTCATATATATACAGAATGAAATTATGGTGCTGTGATTTTGTAACTGAAAATTAAGTAACTAAATAGTATCTCAAAATAGTGAGAAAATACTGTATGTAGACAATATTGGAAGTACAATGAGGTCATATTTTAGAAATTAAAATAAAGACCAATGTTGCTAAAGGTTATATGATGCCCTTGATACATGACAGTTTATTTCAAAGTGTGATGTAATTTAAGTGCATAAATTAACAAAAATCTATAACAGGAGAAGTCCTTAGATTATTTCATGCAAAAATGTAACATATCTTCACTTTATACTGTATCTTACATTAGATCCTTTGGGTATTTTCACACCCCATTAAAGGATTTTTGGATAATTTCATATGACTTTTGATTCTGGTATATTTGACTCTATGCAATGTACTGTAATGATGTTCTTACCACTTTGATGAAGAGCACTGAGCTGGGGAAGTTGGGGCTCTTCTTCATGTTCTTGATGACAGCTGACTCCACTCGCTGTCCACCGCACTCCACCACCAGGGTGGGTGAAGACACTGAGGCCAACTGAAAGGGCTTCATGTTCCTCAGACCCCAGGCGAGAATCTGAGAAATAAGAAGAAGGATTAAGACACATCGTGTCTGACTGTGTTCTGGCATGAATTAAGACTGCGCATTACCTCCACAGCTGTGAGTTGCACCACAGGCCGGATGCCCTGAGGAACCATGTAGAGGTTCTCTGCTCTCTTTGGGGGAACTAGAGGAAGATCAGTCTCACCTGACTACAGACACAAACACAGGTGAGCATGTGGAAGTTCATGCTTAGAACTGCACAGGATGAGAATAATGAAAATAAAGATATACATTTGGCATTTACTAGTGCAGATTTCTGTACAACCACATGTGGCAGTCATGTTCAAAAGTCCTACAAATTAGTTATAGTTTCCCCATTGCTTTCAGTCCACACCTTGTCTTTAAGGATGAGCTCAGCAGCCACCAGTGCCTCCCCAGCCTTCTGGCCTTTTTGGATGATGGGATGCCACAACAGTCGAGGCGTCTGCTCGATTCCTGGATTTAACTTTACCATAGGGCGACAAACACTACGACCCAGCAGCTCATCTTTTCCCTGTGAAAATGACAATTCTATTTACATTTTTAGATGGCGTTGAGGAGGTTAAGTATTCATATCAAAATAAGAAAATGCTGGAAAATCTGAAAACCCCCCCCCCAAAAAAACAATCACAACCTACCACTTGGTCATGATCGTAGAACTCCATCACAACATCAGGGGGGCGGCTGGCAATACTCTGCGGATCTCCAAAAATCTGCACATCGTTGAAAATCAGAGTTTGGTCCCAGGTGGGGTTCAGCGTTGCTTGTAGTTTCTCGGTTGTCTTACTGACATGCAAGAAGGAGACATGTGCATATGGATCTGTGAAGTAAATAAAAGGAAAGAAGAGTTTATGTTCATTTCATTTCCAAGTCGCCACAATAATTGAGTTTGTCATTATGGTTCTTACCAGAAAAACTATCTTTGTCCATAGATGCCAGGTTTCTTGCTTGATAAATATAGACACGAAGATGGTACATGTATGATGCTATAGGGGAGAGGGGGGTATATATATATATATAAGTGAAAGCTGAATATATGTTGTCTACGTATTACCATTATTCATACATGTGTGAGTGTGCCTACTCACTGTCAAAGGAGCAGGATACCGTGGGTGTATTGGCACCAAACAGTTTGGTGGCATCTCCTTTGGAACCCTTCTCTTTCTCCTCAGTATCGATGCCCTGAGAAGTGAAACAACCAAACACATTACAGCTTAGACATGAAAACATACCGCTGCTTTGTAGGTGTATTTAATACATAAACAAATATTTGGCCGTTGGCAACTCAGTGAGGTTGGATCCAAGTCTTACAAATTAGATATGCATGATTGAGCTTTTGCAGTCCTTGCCCACAGGTGATGGATGGGACAGTAACAGAGAAAACAGATAACTGATAGGTCAACTAGAGTAACTACTTTTTCTGTACTTTCTCAAATTACATTTTCAAAAACAGAGGCATTGCTTTAGTATATGTTGCTCTGCAGCAATCCATGTTTTTTTTTTGCCACCTATGACATAGATGGTGTCCATTCCATGAATATAAATATATATTTGATATGCAATGATGCACACAGCACCTTGTTGTGTTAGTCTTAACAATATATCTGTTCCAGCCCAACTGATTAAACAACATCGGCCAATACGATTTGACTTTTATGCTGCAGCAATTCTGTCCTTTGCTACCCTATACACACATACACACACACACACGCGCGCGCACACACACGCGCACACACACACACGTGGTAAAAGCTGTAACAAAAAAAAATTTCAAAGGCAAAACTGACAATGAGAAAAGGTATTGGAATTTTTCCAAGTTCCATTTCCAACATTAAAAATCGGTATAGAGATTGGAGTAAAAGTAAAGGGTACAAATATATCAGTTATAATAATAATAAATGTGACACCAAATGTTACCACTATATTCTGTTCAGTTGGTGTTCCATTTAAACAGGCAACAAAAATGTTCAAAAGGCTTTTTTTTTTTTTTTTAAACAGTCCATTTTTGAGTTTGACCCCCATTTCTTACATTCCTATTTGAGTAAATATAGTGTGTTCTTTTGCCACCTATGACATAGGTGGTGTCCATCATTTTGAATCATTTTTTAATTAGTCTAGAAACACATTTCCATTACATCTTTTGTTGCGTATCAGTACAATGTGGTTTCAGTCAAAACATTACTTTGACATCCAGAACTCACAAGCGCCCCCTCCAGTTGAAAGATGGCAGATGCTCCCAGGCGGTCTTCTGGTCCCATCTTCCGTCTCCAGCGCCTTCGACGAAACGTGTCAGAAGAACGTTCCTTCTGGTGAAACTTCCATCCAATCAGAGAAGAGAATTCCCAGCCCTCTGGATCACCCTGGTCTCGCCTCTGTGAATTAACAAATAGCAAAACATTGATGTGAAATTAAAAACAAGCAGATGGACTAAGGAACACAAAATTACAGTCAATATTTTCTTCATTTTCAGAGTTCTGGTTAGAAAAATTACCCTTTTTTAAACCATTTTCCAAAACCTTTAAAGAGCTTCAGATGAGTGATAATTATATCAATAATCTGGCTTCTACAGTACCTCTACAGCTGATCCTGCTGGAACTGCAGCTCTCTTCCGGGGTCGAACCAGTCGTCTCCTCCGGTGGACGTGGTAAACCTTCTCAGCTGAGACCCAGGACCGAGGCTTGTCATCTGGCGGAATGGTCACTCCATACTCCCACCCTTAAAGAAAACAAACAGATGAGCACAAATTCACTTTCTGTCTTCAGAGGAAAATACAGACTACACATCACCAAGTTTACTATTATGTAATGAAAGTCATCTGTGCAAGAAAGCTAAATCAGAACTATGCAAAACAAATACTACAAACTTGGTATCCTAACAAATTACTGTAAAATTCAAATATG
Source organism: Siphamia tubifer (assembly GCA_020466265.1). Taxonomy (NCBI): domain Eukaryota; kingdom Metazoa; phylum Chordata; class Actinopteri; order Kurtiformes; family Apogonidae; genus Siphamia; species Siphamia tubifer. Next base: position 18,404,007 of record CM035801.1, on the reverse strand, counting down.
CTAGCATGTAGATGTGAAAAAAAGTCCACACCCTGATCATCAACAGCTCTGTTGTCATCTACCGTCCACTCGTCCTCCCACATCCAACCAGGAGGACAATCAAATTCTCCAGGGTTGCGACTCTTTTCTCCATTCTGTCAAAATACCTCAGTTAGGTAGCTCTTTCATGTATTGATAGTACATGTCTGCCCTGCAATAGGATAACTTAATAGTTATTCTATCAAGTGTAGAAGCAATAATCATGGCATTCAAGTTAAAAAATCTATATCTAATGTGGTGGTTCTCAAATCCGGTCCTCATGGCTCCTGCATGTTTTAGGTATCTCCCTCTTCATTTTTTAAAATAAAATAATAATAATTAAATAAAAAAAAAAAATAAGTGAAACAAATTAAATAAATCAAAAACATTAAAAAAAATCTTGAAAATTAAGATATCTCCCTCTTTATTTTATATAAATATAAGAAATAAATAGATTTTTTAAAATTACATTTAAATAAGAAAAAAAAAATATAAAAAAAGACCAGTTCCATTACATCATTATCAGGCTTCTGAAGAGCTGATCAATAATCGAACTACGTGTGATAGAAGAGGGAAATAGGTAAAACCTGCAGGACACTGGGTCACGAGGACCGGATATGAGAACCACTGATCTAATGTGATAAGTTACATCAAATAGACAAGGAAAAAAATGTTGTGGTATACTCGTCACCCTGTGCACATTATTTGCATAGGAGCTCCATGTTCTCACCACATCGGTGAAGGGCTCAGAGGCAGCTTTCCACTCTCCACCGGGGAAGCGAGTCTCATTTTGGAAGACCTCGTCCATGAATTCAGTGTGTCCTGCATCAGCTTCTGTTAACAGTCTAAAAAGAAACGCATGTAGCTTTGTTTATATGAAAAGCAAATGTACTCAAGCTTTACTTCAAACAGTAGGGGGAAAAAAAGTTATGTTTTAATAAGGACTCTGCACATTTTGGGAGTAACGTCACCGTCGGACCCATTTATTGTGCAGGCTCAATTTAAAGGTGTGTTCTTCCCACTGTTCCTGACAGACAACTTTGTGTTCCATGTTCTCTAACGGTTTCAGTTATGTAACACAGCGAGGGCATAAACAATATCTGGTTCTCAGAGTGCTGCACCTTATTTTTGTAGACTTTTTTTTTTCCAGCTTCCTCTACTATCTGCCATCTGTCAGCAAGTGGCAAAACTTACTAGTTTACATAAATACATGCAGGATGTTGCTGTAGAAAACCAATTATGCAGACCGGATGTTGAAGAGGACCAGAAAAAAAAAACAGTGCTCAGGTCTCTGCACTGGCTCCCCATGAGCTTCAGGATTCATTTTAAAGTACTTTTATTGGTTCATAAAACTCTTAATGGTCTCAGCCTCATTTATTTACCTCATTTGCGTTTAAAATAATGAGCCCCCTTGGACCCTCAGGTCATCAGGTCCACACAAAAACACATAGCGAGACCTCATTTAGGTTTTATGGCCCCAAACCATTGAAAGACCTGAGATCCACCGTAAGTGTTTATATATACATTTTTAAAGTAAACTCAAAAGGCATCTTTTTTGTTTACCTTTTAATTAAACTAACTTTTTTTTACATTGCTTTATACTGTTGCTTTGCTTTTTAATCACTATTTGCAACTGCGGGACAGTAGAGGAAAATTTGGTCTAAATCACTTTGTGCTACATGTATGAAAAGTATTAACTGTGCTCAATATTTAATTAAAAAAAAAAAGGAAATATGCTCTTATAGTCCGTTACTTAAAACTGTGGTCTATGGCATGAAAGGAATGTAAACAGTAGAGGGCTGATGTTTCCCACTTCCAATTCCACAGAACATGTAGAGAAAATAAAAAGAACCTGACCTAGTGAGAACACGTATCCAACCTCCAGTTCTTTAAAACCACTGTAAATGCAACCGTTAAAACTTAAAATAAGGTCCTTTCTGTGATCAGTAAGTAACAAAATACAAGTGAAGAGGTTAAAGTGTCACAGTTAATGTCCATAGCCAGGTCTGATGACCAACTGCATTTCTGTTTTAAAAACGTCAGGAACCAAATCGTTTCATTGACTGTTGTATGTAAATATAATGAACTCCAAAAACAGGAATTTAAATCCTCTTGTTGTAATATTGGGTGAAAAATTATGATAAAGTGACACTCACGCCTTCTCTGGATCGATAAACCAGTCTTCTTCCCACTCCCATCCTCTGGGGGGTATGAAGTACTCTTGTTTCAGCTTGAGTTTGCCCGTCACATCTGAGTATTTGTGACGACCCACAAGGCCTGTGGTTCCCCACTTCCCAAATACTTGGGCCTGATTCTCATACTGGAATGCAATGGACAGCATGCTTTAGAATGCTGGTTCTAAATCATGATCAAACCCCTTTAGAAATAGTGCATGTCAAATCACAAAACAGTATGTGTAATAACTTGGGCTTGTTAAATTAGTTTTTTATTTTGATTTAAATCAGACACTGTTGACACTGTCAGGTCAATGTTTTGTTTTTTGTTTTTTTTTTTGTTTTTTTTTTTGGGGGGGGGGGGGGTTGTACCCACAAAATACACTGAGGAAAACAAAAATGTGGAGACCAAAAAATAAATAAAAAATTTTAAAAAGTAAGAAAGAAAAAAAAAAAAGAAAAGAAAAGGGATGAAAGTTTAAAAAAAAAAAAAACACTCAAAAAACTAAAATATGGAAAATACCAAAAGAATCAGACAAAATATCCAAAACATATGCAAAAGTAATATATATGCAACATGTTAATTCAACAGTTTCAACAAAGTAACTTAATAACAAAACAACTGTAAATAGTTCAATTTAATTGCGTTGCCAATTGTGATGGATTAATCTGCATTAATTTTGACAGTCCTGTTAATAACTGGTTTAATGTTGTGATATTTAGTACTGTACCAGCTCAGCAAACACACTGAATGTTCCCTCGGAGAAAGAGTTAAACTTCTTCTCATGTGCAGACAGACCCAACCACATGTTGACTCTTATCTGAACTGGGACCTTCAGGCCCTTGGCTTTGTCCATGGGGTACTGGGGCAAATAACACATCCAACATTAGGATTTCACAAGACAATTTTTATGTGTATAACTTTTCAATCTTTCAGTATTTTGCGTTTTTGACTCAATGTTCACCTTTAAAAAGACCGTCTGCATCTTGCCACAGTGTTGTCCGCAGGCCTGCTCGCTGTATGTGGAGAAGAGGATTTGATGAGCAGGGATACGACTGTATGCAATCCTCTTCTCGCCTCGAAGCATCCAGATGATGACGTCAGGCAGGCTGTTCTGGGGCTGATGAGTGGAAAAACAAACCAGGAATACGAATGACTACATGAGTGGACAAGCTTTATTTTCTATGCATTTGTGCTGCTATGATTGTTCTGATGCAGTATTTTATCTTTACATGAAAAACAATAGTGTGTCAAACATCATCATCATTTTACCAGGAAAAACAAACAAAAACTGAAGAGGGACATTCCCGTTTACATTTGTACCTCCTCTGCCAACTGTTTAAGCTTATCCAACCACGACTCCAAGTCAGTCAGCGTATCCCTGATCTCTCTGGCCTCCTCTCTCATGCGTCTAGCTCCTTCTTTGATGGTATTCAAGGAACTGTCACGCAGCTTCTTGAGTTGGATGTCTAAGGATGTCAGGTGGGAGCGACCCTCCAGCTCTGGAGTTGGAAAACTGAAGGACATAAGAGACAAAAATCACATAATTTAAAATAATGTGCATATGATCCTTTAGTAAAATTAGAACTGGTCCAACCTAAGAAAGTGTCTTTAAATAAAAATGCACATAAAGGCAAAAGTTGCACTGATTTATGTAAAGCAAGAGTGGTCATTACATTGAGGGGGGGGGGCTTTTCGGGACATTATTGCCCCCATGACCCAAGAGGGGTAGTGTTTTGGTTTGGTTTGTTTGTAAGTAAATTTACACAAACTACTGGACCAACAGGTATTCAGAGAATGCCTAATCTCGCCCCCAATTTGTGCCAATCAAGTTTCTATAACAACCTGTTCTTGAATTAGAGCCAATAATGGGATTTTGAACTTTCTGCTAAATGTGAACTTGACAACTTTAGCAATATTGATAATTTCATTATATGCATATATGCATCAGTGCATGTAATATGATAATATATCCAGGATTGATTAAGTTATAGCGTAATATGTCTATGGTTGACGCAGTGTTACAGAAGTAAATTTTGCATCATGTTAGATTTGATCTCAAATACTATTCATTGTAGGTGATAACACCAATCATGAGAATTATAGAAATCTTCATTCCACACAGTTTGGTACCAATCTGAAAGTTCTGTGATCCTCCATTCTTGAGTTAGAACCAATAATGTAATTGTGATCCTTTATTCAATTGTGACCTTGACTCAAATGGATCATTGCATCTGATGCGCATTAGCTATATATATATATATATATATATATATATATATATATGCTCATGTAATTTCATGGTGATATCTCAAGTATTCATTGAGTGAGGTGATCCAGAATAGACATTTAAATTACATAAAACTTTGGTGAATGTAGAACGTCAAGGTCACAGTCACCAAAAATCTGTTTGATTAGAGATGGGTAAAACGTTTGCAGAGGACGGGGTTTGTTGCACCTGCCACCACTTGTTTTGATAAAGATTATATGATTCTGCTTGGAAGTGCTGCAAATTTAAATATTTGTAAACAGCATTGCAGATTAGTAGCATAGTAGTGCATCATATAGTACTATGAAATAATAATAAATGTATCGGTGCGTCTAGTAAATACAATATTTAGTTATATTCCATCAGTGGTTTTGCCATCTCCCTTCTGGAGTCAACACCTCTGCTCATGCTTCTGTAACAACATTGACTTTATTTACCTTTCTAGATCTTCAATCAACTGATTAAGCAACTTCAGCCACACCTCCACAAGCTGGTTGTCAGAGACTTTAGCCAATAGAGCGGTTTTAAACACCTCCAGGTTAGATTGCTACAACAAGAAAAAGGGTGAGGATTATTTTCCCATCCTACACCTCTATGACTAACCTGCATTGACACGTGTACACACACAATATTTGTATAATATAAGAGTATTAATGACCACAAGTAAGGATGAGAGCTTATAATTAAAGGAATTAAAAGCAAGATGGTGCTGTAGAGGATAAGGCATTCTTACCAGGTGGTTGGTAATGTAGAGGATGATGTTGACAGAGTCCAGGCGGTGACTGATATCCTCCCAGAATGAGTTAACCACAACTACTGGCTTAGTACCAGCCCAGGGCAGGTAATAGTAATGGTTACCTGGTTAAAACAGGTTAAAAAAAAATAAGAAAGTCCAGCTAAATTAACTTAAAAATGGCCTTTAAATGTTTGGCTAAACCAAACTAAATCACAAAATAAGCAAGTTCAAATTAATACACCCCTTCACACACTGATGTCACAGTGTGAAGGTGAATGGTGTTCTTTTATTCTCCAGAGGGCTGCGTCCTCTTATTTTATATCCAAATGATTGCCAGAACAAGCACGATGGACGTCACATCATTACATTTGTTGATGAACATTATTGTGACCCTTGTTAATAGGGATTGTCATGCTCAATAATTAATGCTTTTTTTGAATTGGCTGACTCATTATTTTCATCTATTAACGTGGATAAGACAAAGGAGATGTGCATCAACTTTAGGAAAAATGCTCCTGCCTTCTCTCCTATAGTGATGGATGACACAGGAGTACAGATATTTTGGAACTATGTTGGATAACAAATTGTGTAAAAAAAAAAAAAAAAAAAAAAACACCTCCGCTTATGTGCTTTTTTTTTTTTTTTTTTTTACACAAACTTCGCAGTTTTAATGTCGACAACTTTCATGGGAATGTTTTAATCTTTTTTTATTGAATGCATTTTGACTTTTTTTTAATCTGTTGGCACTGGTCACTTTCTGCTCAGCAGAGAAATTGTCTTCAGGGAATAGTGATCATTTGCATTAAAAGTGCTGGTACTCTCAATGATCTTCACACCCTATACAACAGCAGGTTGCCATCCATTATTTGATTAATTCAGATTGCCTCCATCAGGTCATAGTGCAGAATCCTGGTGCAGTCCAAAAATCCTTTATTCACACAACTGAATTACTTCTATCTGCATTCTTGCATTTATTGTATTTATTTCTGTCTGTTCTGCAAAACAAATTGCCCTTTGGGGATAATAATGATAACTTGAAACTTTAAATCTTTTTTGGATCAGTGACACCCTTTTCATTCTAGCTACATCTGAAACCTCCAACTTATTCATGCTGTACTACAGCTGCATAAATAAATGACATCACAATATCTGTGTGTACCTTCATTTCTAAAAGTCCTTTATTTTCCATTTCAGATTCTCTGACCAAGTGGAGAGCAGTATTGTGCAAAAATGTATAATACCAAAGTTCCTACATTTTTTCCATCTTAGATCTTCTGTGCTTTTTTGCTAGTTCTAGTTTTATTATTAATCGGTGTGTTTTAACCTTCAAGCAAACTCAGGATTGGGTGGCCTTCTCTCTATAAAATGATCTGGATGCTGAGTTTTATCAATTTCCCTTACACGTTATTCCCCTAATCTATTTTAAATGCTTCTATTATGTTGTAAACTTTGAGAGAAACCTCTAACTTTTGATACTATGCACTGCAGGCTGGTTCAAGCTTTAACAACTTCCATCTCCCTTGATTTTTTACTTTTAGTATTGTCCTGAATTTCTTTTTATATCGTTTTTTCTTTTTTTTTTACCTCAGTATATTTTCTGTTTCAGTGTTGATTGAATTTTTTTTTTTTCCAACTCACCATCAAATACAGCACAGCTGTACTGAGTGGTTGATGCCAATGGTTTGCAGGTAGTGTCCAGCTTGTTGCCATAGTTACCGATGCTGACCTCAAACTGGATTGGCTCTCCAGGTTCCTGTATCATGGAGGCACTATGGAAAACTGCACATAGGCAATACTTCCTCCTCCTCTGGTATTTCTGTTTTTTATGAAAGGAAACACACATTTTAAGCTTGTATTTTCAAGTTTTAGCAATTAATCATTGTATAATTAATGGAATCACTGAGGTTAAATTAAATAGAACATAATAAATCTGCAAATTAACAAATTACCTGCACCACAAGGATGTCATCATTTGGGATAGCATCAACTGCTTTGTCTGCTTTTCCCTCCAGTTTCGTAGTCAACTCCATCAGAATCCTGCCTCTGTATGCTACTCCATCCCCCTGGGAAAGAACAAGAAACATTTTAAGCCAATAAATAGAGGTCCAATATTTCAAACCTAAAATACCGTTACCCATTCAGGAAGCAAAAAAAAAAAAAAAAAGACAAACGTAAAAATCTTTCGCCATTACCTTCCCCAAATTGAGATCTTCATATGGGTCTGGAAGACCAGTAAACTCTCTGGGGCTTCCATAAAGATTTACGTAGCAAGGTCCAAAGACAGGCAGAAACCCCACCTCAGACTCTCCCGTGTTGGCTGAAGAGACATGAAAACACCTTTTACTTTTGGACTTTAGCTCAGGTGAATACAGGGTTAATGTTAGTATGTCACTGTAGCTGTATTTTAGGAGGTGGTGATGGACACACTGAGGCAGAAACAGTGAAGGCTGAGTAAGCAAGTGTGCAAATGCTACAACAGCAAAAGGTTAGACGTTAACATTTGAATTTGGATGTCAAAACGGAACAAAGAGCAGCTGTTTTAGCAGTGTGCACACACAAGGTAAGTCTGAGCAGTTTAGCGTGCTAACATTCTTTATGCATCACATCATGCAACACAGAGTAAAAGAAGAGCACGGGTGAACCTTCATAGGATGTCATTTCCCCCATCCCTGCATGTTCCTCTATTCCAGGAGAAAAAGGAAAATTCAAGTACCACTTAGAATGTAATAAACACAGGAATATAACACCAATGTACACTTTTTAATAGTAGTAATAGAAGAAAAAGTTATTCGTAGAAAAAAAAAAAGACTATCATTTCCTCAAATTATACAGTTTTAAGCTTGTTTTTTTTTTTTTTTATTTCAAACTAACTTAATATTTTATGTCTGTGATTTATTTAATATTTCAATCAAACCCACCTTCTACTTCTCCACCAGAGGAGGCTATCTTGGCCAGGTTCAGGTATGTGGTGCCAACAGCATCATTTCCAGTTACACGATCCCTACAAACATCAACAGAAAAAACGTATACTCTCAGAAAATAGTGTATGTGTGAAATTAATGATGACGTAACTGCTTATTCACCACCTCTACATATAATGTCTATTTGTTCAGTTTTATCTTTCATGATTAATTAGCCTCGGTGACTGGAATGTGTATCCAGGCCTCTGTGTGTAGTTTCTGTAACCTTTCCTCCTGTACTTATTTCCCTCCGGCCTTCCTGGACCTGAGATATTTGAACGTGTGTTCACTCAAAAAACACAATAATGAACATTAACAGCGAGACGGTGCCAACAGGATCCCAGAGTCTGTTATTGTGAGGGAAAGGGAGGACCCAGCATAGTGTGAGTCAGAGGACACGTTATTATTCTCATGTGGTTGGTAATGGGGCAGGGAGACACAAATACACACAACAGTTCCTCTGAACACATTGAGCAAATACTGCGGCGCACTTCCATGGTTCTAAAGAGTGAAAGAAAACCACTGTATCCATCCACTTCACATTCCTACCCTTTTAATTTAAAGCATGAAACGTGAAATCTGTAAAATGCACTCTGGTTCGACTTACCAATCAAACACTGTCAATTTGATGCGCTCACACATGGAAGGGAACTACAGCAGAAAATAGACATTACAAACATTAACCATTTAAACCCATCCAAGTATTAAGTCAGAGGAAGCCTGTTCATGTCTAAGGTCAGTTACTTTGACTTGAAGATTCAGGACTTGGTTCCACTCAGGGTTTGCATTCTTCTCAATGATCTGTGTACACAGCTGAAAAAGAAAAAGCGCATACCTGAGCATATCTTTTTCTCAGAGAACGGGATCATGTTGAGTCCATTTACAGTCAACAACACTGAGGCTGAAGTAAGGAAGACCGACGCATACCTTTTTGCCAGCGAAGCGAGCCTCTAAGAAAGGATCCACGAGATTCTTCTTGCTTTCATCCCCTCCAAACATACCCTTCAGTGACTGGACAAATGCATCATCCACTACAAAAAAATTATTATCTTTAGAAACTTTAAACAAATAAAGTCATTTTCCACCAGTCACCCTGACTGCATATTGAAATGTGAGGCCGAGTCCCAATTCATCACTTCCCCTTCCTTTTTATTCCTTCATTTTGTGCACTGACGTCTTGACTCTCCATGAGTCAGAAGCAAAGGCCTAAGGGGAAGGGCTGTTTGGCCCCTGAAATAAACAGAGGGGTACGACAAATATCCCATAATTCTGTCTGAATCATCAGCAACGTGGAGTTAAACACAGCAAAAAAAAGGGCAATGAAGGAAACACAATTTGTATGCATTTTCTTCGTAAACTATTTGATTGACTTTTTAATGCCATTTTAATGTTATAGAAATCACATTTCTGCAGTTTGCTACTGACAGCCACAAAAAGATGCCCAAAGCCCACCTGACAGAGACCGTTATAGATGCTGACAACATGGTGAATTCTTTCAGAAACAAAGTTGTCGCATCAGTTTATAGCGGCATCAATAACTGCTGACGATGTAATGGGTCTTGAGAAGTGGTCCCATTTCATAGGGGATTGTTTCAACCTGTAAGGGGGAGTGGATTAGGTCAAACTGTAGTATGAAATTCCTGCCTTCAGGAGCCTGAGGAAAAACAATAACCAAAAGGATGGATGATGAGATGTATAATGGGATCATAGGAGCCGTTTCCACCATCATCTGTGATGATAATAATAATAATAATAATAATAATAATAATAATAATAGGACTGGGGGGAGTTGTGTTTAAAGATGACACATTCATTTTCAAGTTAACAAAATGATGCCATTGACAGGAAAGCAAATAAAACTGTTTGCTACATTAAATAAAATTATTTTTTTTTTTATTTAATAACTTATTAAATGGGTACACCTTGTCTGTTTAAGTGTCCTACAAAGCACTATATACACTAGGCGCCCCCCTACCTCATTGACCTAACGCCTCGTGTCCCCTCCCGCAGCCTCTGATCCGCTTCTGCCCACTTCCTCACCCCACCACCCAAAACCAAGCATCGAACCTGGGGCGACAGAGCCTTTTCTGTAGCCGCCCCAAACCTCTGGAACTCACCATCCCCAACCGTCCGTCACTGTTCCGACCTCAACACTTTTAAATCCCTTTTAAAAATTAATCTATTTAAGATTGCTTTTAATGTTTGATTACTTTTATTCTGTCTGTTTTAATGTGCTCTGTTACCTATTGTTTGTTTTTTATTGTAGTTGGACTTTTATTGTACTGTTTTTACTTCATGTAAAGCGTCTTTGAGTGCCATGAGTAGCGCTATAAAAATAAAATGTATTATACAAATTTGAGGTATAATCTAATAGTTTTATGAGAATCCTATAATGAGTTGTGGAGTTTCTCTTACTCTGTGGAATATCCTCAGCTCTGAACACCTTCAGTGACAGCGTGGCCCATCGTAAAGTCACCCCTGCCGGCAGCAGCAGGTTGTTCTCTATGTCATCCTGGTCATCATTTGCCTCTCTGTTCTCGACCTGCACAAAAGAGAGGCACAGCCAGCAAATTTACATGAGGAAAGAGGAAGCAGCCTGAGCCAGTGAACGTCATTTCAGAACTACACCAAGCTAAAACTTTACCGGGGGCTCATCTCCAGCACCAACAACAAAGAGGGTGACTTTAAGGTAGCCTTTAGCCCCAGAGCTCGACTCTTCCGGATCATTCAGGAGAAGCCACTTTCGCATGACACAGTGGGCTTGTAACAGACAAAATATCACATATAAAATAGATGAGAATCGCATACAAACTGCAAACATTGCTTATGTTGCATCAGCCTAATGCATTCTTCGTGTTCAAGACTATTTTTTAATTTTCATCCCACCGATTATTAAATTATATATCACTCATATTCAGGTATACACACTTTCTGTACAACCCATTGTCTAGATAATAGTAAGTTGAGGTCAAAACTGACATTCTGACCAATACATTACAAGCAACAACTTAAGAGTAATTGTAAGTGACAAACATACCTGGTTCATCGTACACATATCCAACGTCGAGCTGTGTGAAACAATATGAAAGTTCACCCACACTGATATGGAAACAATTATCAGGCAATACATATTCACAACTATAGGTAGAAGATGTGGCACAAGACTACCTTGAATTCTCCCATCAGACTGTCAGCCCTCAGTGAATACGAATTGTAGATCTGCAGAGGAGAGGGAAAATGGCCTATTAACATATAACTATAGAAGACACGACCCAATAAAAATGTATGCACTTACCCTAAAGCTGATATTCTGCTCAAACAGATCAGATGGTAGCATGTTGACATTGTAAAAGAACATCTGCAAAAATATGTAAGAAATATAACTTTAGATACAAGACAATTATAAATAAAACTAAATACAGAGACCAGGGAGGCATTCAGCATACTTCATCAAAGAAAGGGTTGTTTCCTCTCTTGATCCTTGTTCTATGGGTCTGTCCACACACATTAACTTTCACTACTGGTTTGATGTTGTTGCCAGGCAACTGACGAGCCTCAATAATCCGAACTCGGATCTGAAAGGAAATCAGAAAGAGTCAAAATCAACAGATGCAAAGGTGGCCACATTAATATATATATATATATATATATATATATATATATATATATATATATATATATATATATATATATATATATATATATATATATATATATATGCGTGTGTGTAGTTTTAAAAAAAAAACTAACTACAACCTCAGTTTCTTCAATCTACAAGTTTTTTGCCATTTATCATAGCATAGATCATAGCAGTCCGTTAAAAAACAAATGAATAAAATACAAAAATCCATGTAGTCGATTTAGCTAAATTTGACATACAAGTGCCCCTTTAAAATCAGAGGTGGACAATTTCTTTATATTAGCCTGTAATAGTTTTTTTCTTAGTCTCAGGAATGTTTGGGACCAATTTAGCCAACTTCACCAACTGCTCATGAAATTACTAAAGTTTCAGTATGTTACAAATAAGTAATTGACATACGTCACCAACTACCATTACCATGAAGAAGAGGTTTTATCACTGATGGCCCACAATAACAGAGAAAAGTCACAAAAACAAGACAATGGCCATAATAATAATAATAATAAGCTTCTGTCAAGCTCATATCCCCCTGACCTGAAAGTCCTGAGGTTTATTGGCCAGTCTGCGTCGGCTCTTTGCACTCCTGGCCAATTTCTGTCGGAGGTTAACACGCTGACCAGGGGGAGAAGAGACACCACCTTGAGGTTCCCCATCTGGCAAACTTTCATCCCCCTCCTCACCACCACCTTATCACAAATAGAAAGACATTATAATCAGTTTAAACAGACTAATAAATATAGGTACTGGTGCAAATGTTTAAAATAATATAGTTTGAGCAGTGATGTGGAGAATATCATTATTACATTATTATATCAGTCCACATGTCTCTCCCTGGGGCACACATCATAAGCCTTGATCAGACCTGGCATAAATATCTGTCCAAACAAATCTGATGAAATGCAGCATTGGAACATGTTCAGGAAGATGTTGACCGTCATCCCTGGCCATGTGTAAATACAAGCTCACAGACTGATTAATAATGCATCCTGGGACACACTGAGGGAGCTGATTAAGGGTATGAATATGCCAGTTAGCAAACCAACAGGCTGGAATTTGTATTACAAGTGTTTCATGTCCTGCTGGAGCTGAATGATCCTTTTTTTACTCCTCCATGACAAAATAGAAACCCTGTAGTTTACATAATCCAGTAGAAATGCATTAACATATTTTAAGATTGTGAAGATTCATTCATCCGTAAAGTGTATGTATTGTGAGAGAGCCAATAGGAATTAAAATTGTCATGTTTTTGTCATGTCACATAATGCAATGGGTTACGGAAGAAGTTTGTTGTCTTCAAGTAATGCAATGAATTTGCAAAGAAACATTCTTTTAGTCTGTGGATGTGTATTTGCAAATGGAGAAAGAAAGTGAGATGCAACCAGCTGTGATAAGATGAGATGCTGTTTAATGCTTGTGTTATAGTTGGAAATCTCAGAATAAATTCTAATGCAAGGCCTGAACAGTGGAATAACATACCAGCATCCACTGTGGAATCCCCTGCCTGAGAGTCACTGGGGTTCAGTATCGCACCAGCTGGTGGATCATAGCCAATCACAAGATCGATCGAAGCCTAGGAAAAATTAACCAATTTGTTAATTCAAGTGTATTTCTGTCATTTACATATTAAAATATGATACGTCTTTTTTTTTTTAAATAAAGAAAAAACAGTTACCCCAATACTTTGTCCATTTTCATTGACCAAAGGTACATTCTTGGATGGTAGTGATTTAGCGTGACCTGAGGCAAGGTCTCTCAGAGAGATTTTAGTTGACCCTAGAAATCTGTCAAAGAAAGCAAAGCACAAGTCATTTAACACACAAACCTATAGAACACATGTACATTTGAATGTTACACTACTTATGTCTGGGTTATACAACAGGGGATACTTCAAGGAATTTTCAGTAGACATTTTGAAGTAAGCTAAACTTTTTATAGGTCAGCAAACACAGTTATAGCAAACAAATTAAATGCTGTGAGTGTGTGCTCGGTATATTCACATTCACAAAAGAAAAACGAGGCACGTCACCACCCAGAGCTAATAAACCCTGCCTGCTCCAACAAATAAAACGCACCCCATGGCTCAGCTCAGTCAATACTGTACAGAAGCTACCAACTGGTCTCTGCTTTGGTTTATAAGAAACTTCATGTCCAACCACAAAAATAAATAAAAGACAAGTTTCCCCTTTTGTCTCTACTCATTAGTCCACGGTACCGATGTCATATACACACTGCACAAATGATAAGACACTCTTCCAAAGTAATTTCACCCCCGCAAATAAGTCAGCTATTTTTTCATGCAAAGTTACCTACAACAGCATCCAAGAAAAAAGCTAATCAGTAACATTTTAACGATAAAGCGAATGATGAATGAAAAAAAAAAAAAACAAACCACGAAGTTGATCCAAGGTCAATGAGAACCATTTGTAACAGTCACATACCTCTGTTAAATCCTCCCAAGTTAACAGTCAGAATATGGTGAAACTATGTGTTAGCATCTACTTTTAATGCATCAGTTTCAGAAAAATCCATTCAGTGCATGTTAAAGTGTGTCATAAAATACAGCTGGATGTCTTTGACAGCAGCGGTATTTTGGTTTTGGCTGTTGTGAACATACGGTTTGGTATAAAACTAGTGTGGAGCTCCTTTGACTTTCAAAAATGAAGCAAATGATAACACATTCCACATTAAAGTGCTACATAATGCATAAATTAAAATTATCACTGAGGAATTGTTGTTCTTGGACCGATTAGTTTTTGCTTTGTTACTAAGATGAGTCAAATGCTTCTCTTCATACATTTGTTATATTTCTAAACTTTTACTCCCCATCAATGGATCAATGTTTAACCCTCACAAAGGTGAATGAGGGTTACTTTGTACATGCATAGCTCAAACAGCTGCATGTTACCAGCACTTTTGGCGAGTAAACACATAGTTGGATGGAACCTAAATGGGTGGATTGAGTGTTATTGTTTTGGCAGACCTTAGTGGTCTTCGTCAGGAAGGGGGCCAACACAGGGAATCCCCAAGGCTTTCTGTGATTCCATTAACATGGTATGTAGTTTTAATCTGACCAAATACTCAAACCTTACATGTAGTTTATGGAATACAGGAAAAAAAAAGATCAGATCTTCATCAAACACTGGCTTAATGTCCTTCTTCCATCGTGTCATGAATAGAAATGAAAGACTTCTGAAATTAGCATACACATATGCTCCTCTGATGCATAGACCCTTGGTGAGTCACACACACTTCCTCTCATAGTCCACTTCCAAACAATCAGACAGGATGAAATTATTACTGAACAGAGATGAAGTCTTCCTTTTTTTCAGGACATTATCACCGAGTGGAACAGGAGATGGTGGTGCTCATTTAAGTAAAACAAGTTTTCTTCTTGTGCCCACCATTCAATGTGTTCCAGATATCACTGCCAGGTAATCTTGACCACCCATCTGTGAAGGAGTAGAGATGACTCGCTGCACAGGCAGCTCTAACTGTTCTTGGCTGGGATTCAGATCAAAAAGTAACACCCTCCTCCCCATCATTATTCATTTCCTTTTACAGGTCCATTTAAGACTCATGCGTATGATTATTACAGTGTTGAAATGAAACAGGTCTCTTATGTCAACAACAATCATCCATGGTTGTCATGTCACAAAAGAAAACATAAATACACCCAGACAAAATATTTTGACTTGAATTTTGGAGTACAGGAAACTAAAGAGTACTGCTGGTAGACCAACCTGACATTTACCTTTTTTAGTCTTCTCATATTTCAACTATCTGCAACTCTACTGCAGATCACAAACCCTCCCCCCAGTAGTCCCTCATAAATGGATATCTGACAGACTGTTGGGGCTTTTATGAACAATAAAAAATAAAAACTGTTACATTGACATGCAAATCAGGGGGAAAAAAACAACAGTTAAGGCTGTGAGAGTTTTAACAAGTTAAACATAAACTATAGTCTGTGAAATATCCGCCTAGTAACTTTCAGGATCTGTTTTTACCTACTTACAGAAACACATTTCATCTCTTAAAGTAGTCCCTAAATTACTTAAAGCTTAACAACTTCTAACTTTAATTTAGCACAATACATTATATGAGATGTCGTCCTCATACTCACTAACAGAAACTTGCCATTAAAACAGGAACGATAGAATCATAAATAAAATTAAAAACATGCATATCTTAGGACTACAAGTGGGATGTAAGCAACATATGGGATGTTTGTACGATAATCTTCCAATTCCCTAAAATCTGATAAATCAAGAAGACAAAGAATGCTTGCTTTTTAGGTTCCCCCTTTAGTTGCCATGGCAACAGGGATTACCCATAAACAGCATCTGGGAAACTATGTGTGAGAGAGGCGTCATTTTTCTCTGCTCCCACTGTGGAGATCTTCAGGGAGTGTGTCAGACGGGCCAACACAGTGGAAAACTTTGCTCAGTCCAACGTGGACTGGGTTGGAGACACATTCACTAAGCCCCTCCCCTCAGTTATGAGTGTCCCATGAATTTGGGGAAACTGCTAAGTTAAGAAGATGAAGATGATCAGGCAGAAAATATACAGTTTATTATCCTTTTGGACATATTTCATAAGAAACTATTCCATGCGCTTTACCATAGACTGTGATCACTGTAATTAGTGATGTTGTGGAAACATTCTTTGCGGCTGCTTTTAGATTGGTCCCATATGTGACTCTGGCTTTGGCAACAACTTTGAACTATTTTAGCAACATTTTGCATCATGAAACTTCCGCTCGCGCTGTCTTAAACCGTTTCTATTCACTATGACGTAGAGCATATACTTCATAGCAGTAGATTTTATCAAAGAAGTGCCACAAAAATGTTCCTTTAAGATGTTTTGTCCTCCTTCACAGAGCGACACACACAAATCCTAGCAGGAACATAAGCAGCTATTCATCTATCCATTGTTGCTTAATCAGGATCACTCATCCCACACAGTCCCGCAAGTCTCAGCATGGCAAGGAGGGTGTGAGTGGGTAGAGACAGCCTGCTACATAACTCAAACACTTGGTCACTATGAAAATGTCTGACTTACTTTCTATGTGTATTACAGCACCAGTGTTGATAACCTTGGGTAGTGGCCCTTGGGTTGTGCAAATAATTATTTTCCAACCAAGATACTTCAAAGGATAATGACAGCTGCACTACATTTTCAGACAGACCCACAGGTGAGCACACCTCCGTTACTGCTCGCTCACTCCCATCTACCTGTATGGACTTATTGCTTACAGAGTCTTCGTTCAGACAAGAAGTAGTTTGCAGTGTGATTCAGTGAAGCAAGACAAATACCCCCTTTATCCTGCTGTTGCAAAAGGAAATAGACAAAGCTAACAGGGAGCTAAGTCATGTACTTACTTATCTTTCCCAATCGTTTCATAGTCTTTCACAATGACATCTATGAAGGAGCTGGAGTCCAGTGGAGTCCCTTTCAGATCAAACTCAAGCACCTGTTAGACAAGATACAGTAATCTCAGTGTGTTGCACGTGACCAAACATAATGCAGAGAGGAGTAGAAAGATGCACAAGTATGTTAAATCAACTCTGCAAACACCACAATATTTATATTCCTACAGTAACGGCACAGTCACATAATGGACTGATGTCCTACAGACATCCAAGTGCATTTATTAGCACAATTATTTCAGCCTCCCCTTCAGCCCGATACTGAATAAACAGTGAACACATCACGTTGTGTTGTCATGTTCAAACTTGGAAAACAACTTGTATTTGAATCACAACATGCTAACTCATCAAGGCCCTCAAAGTTCATGCAGCAAATTGATTTGAACAAATTCATGTGACAAGTATTAAATCCACTTGACATTGGAAATTATGATTCTAGCTCCACTCCCAAAAATTAAACCATGAGAGTAAAATGGAAATAATACAGTCAAGATATTTTGAGTGGATATTTTCAGTTTATATCTCTATAGAACCAAAGTACATACATCAAAATGGAAATGTTAATAGAAAGTGAAATTAGTAGCAGCTTTTCCTGATATAAATCATGTAACTTAATTGTATAACTGTGTACAAATATTGACTCAATTCAATAAAAAAATACACAATTGGTGGTTCTTAGAGGAGCACAGAATACAATGCATGCATGATGAAAAAGGCCAATGTAAAAAACCTCCACATAACATACATGTTAACTAAACCCCTCAAACGTTTCAGCTCTTAATGGACATCTCCCCCTCAAAACATGAGACTATGGGTTTGACCTTCCAAGGTTTCCCAAGGTCAAAGGTTTCCCATCTGTCAATAATAGTAACTGAGTACTTCTCACCACTGAGTTACAACCATTTAAAATCATGTGACTTTGATTGCAACCTTTTAAGATTACTCAGGGTTAACGGTCATGATGCCATTCAGAAGCCCATGCCAGGTTTCCAATCCGTCAATAATAATAATCAAGTTTATCTCCACTAATTTTTACCCCTGTCCCCAAAAGGAAGAGGGGTATTGCTTTTGGCTTGCATGTTGGTCTGTTTATTTTTATGCAAGCAGCTTTATACAAAAAGTACTGGACCAATTTCTATGAAATTTTCATTAAAAGGTGCAAGGTGATCCAGAATAGATTCCATTCAATTATGTTGAATGTAGGTCAAAGGTCACAGTTAAAAACATGTCCTGTCCCATCCTTTGTCCAGATTAACACAGACCAGAAATGATCTACATGCAAAATAGAGTACACAGAAATTAAAAGGAAATTCCTGATTTGCTCCATCTCTTATTGTGAAAACACATCTTTGTGAACTTGACCTACCAAGACTTAATGGGATATATTCTGGAGTACCTCACACCTTTTTCCAAAGTTTCATAGAAATTGGTCCAGTAGTTTTTGCATAAAATTACTGACAGAGAAATGGACATTTAAAAAAAAAAAAAAAAAAAAAAAAAAAAGACCCCTTGCCTCCCTTTGAGGGGACAGGGTAACTAGGGAATGTTTTGGCTAAGTTGGGACAGACTGACCCATCTGTATGTTTTATTTCATTCTAAAAGTGTGGACATTTGTATGTGTAATTGTGGATTACCTCATTCCATACTGGATTCACCTCACTGTCGATTGATTTTGTTTTCTTCTTCTCATCTGAAAATTAAAGTTTGTGAACAGAAACAAATTTACAGTCACATTTATTATTTTTTTTACACATGCATGATACTGCCTCCATTTGGTTTTGATGCAAGTGTAGTGTGTATTTTCCAGGAGGGGTGGGGGTGGATATGCCACACCTGTAGGTGATGACACTAGTGCAAAGAAAACAGCTGAGTTCAACATGGGCTCATTTCCAAGAGCATTAGAATGAAATAATTTTCTGCCAGGACTGTGAGATCACGTCATTTCATAACTATAATTTCACTGCAGTTTCTAACTTGTCTCTTTTCTTTCCCTTTGTTGTAATCCCACTAACTTTTCTTTTCTTTTTCCATGCCTGCACACTATGTCCTACAGATTCCACTGAGATCAAACCAGTAAAATTTTGACATATGATAAAATTAACTTTTTTTTCCTTTTTCTTTTTTTTTTTCTAATAAAAGGTTTACATGTATAGTACTGGTCTGGAAAGAATGCAGTCATTTTTAGAACCCACATTTCCATGATGAAACTGTGGGCTGAGAAACACATCCAGTTTTTTCCCATAAAACATTGGGGGGAAAAAAACCTACCATTTAATTTTAAAGACACACTTTTAGAGGAATAACTCTTTAAAACATACTCAAAATGTCTGGTTAAAATACAAAAGTTAATGAAATGTTAGTCTTACCTTTAAAAATCACAGATGTAATTGGATCAGGACTTCCAACTTTCTTTTTAGGGAGTCCTTTAGCTGATTCCACTACAACCCGCAACATGGCAACAAATTAGTGAAAAGTGACCGGAGAGGAGGAGAGAAAAAAGTATAAATATGTCTAAAAAAACACAGCAATGAAGTTAATCTCGGCTTGGCTGTGGTGCTTTTCCATCCTCACCACCCCATCACTGAATTCGATAGGGCAAGGCTGAGGAAGTACATGTCCAAAGCCCCGTCTGTCTGTGGGAATGAGGGGAAATGAGTCACGGGTGTGTAATTATCCCGAGGAGTGGATAGAGTGGGCTGGTGCTGCCATCCTGTGAGGAGCCGACTTGTAATGATTTAAATTAACATATGACTACATTTAAGTGAGAAACAACAGACTATATACGTTATTAACAGTAGGCTACATTTAAATAATTAGCTTAGTAGCATATTAGTTATAAGCTAATTGTAGCAATAACCGTTCTTTTTAATTCTGACAAATGAGGTAGCCTGCAGCAGTCTGAACGTTTATTACAGTTTAAATTATGTTTTATTCAACTATAGCATATTATAACTGTCCCGAGTTTATTATTATTATTATTATTATTATTATATATATTTTAGTAAAGAAATGTTTTTTTATATAAAAAAAAATGTTCTCCTGTTGCTCCATCTAGTGGTGATTCGCAGGAATTACATCAACTTTTCCAGCTCTTTTTACATACTTTAATGGCAGAAATATTACATTAGTCATCTTCAACCCTGGCTCTTGAGACTCACTGTCCTGCATGTTTTAGTAGTCACCAGAGGTGGTCAAAGTACTCATATGTATTTTGTACTTATGTAGAAGTACCGCTACTTGTGTGAAAAAAATACTCTG
Source organism: Siphamia tubifer (assembly GCA_020466265.1). Lineage (NCBI taxonomy): Eukaryota > Metazoa > Chordata > Actinopteri > Kurtiformes > Apogonidae > Siphamia > Siphamia tubifer. The sequence continues at coordinate 18,383,522 of CM035801.1, read as the reverse complement.
GTAAAAGTAGAAGTACTGATTCAACTCCTTTACTTAAGTGAAAGTAAAAAAAAAAAATTTAAAAAAAGTACAACTTCTCAACTGTAATAAAGTAAAAATTAAAACTGTATTTCTTTACCACAGGTGAAACAATACTTATTTAAACAGGAAAGTTTCAAAAGTATCCAAAAAATAAAGCCTTTAAAAGTGAGTTATTGTGTAGATAATGTGTTTGATCAGGGTTTGTGGTTATGGGAAGGACATTTAGGAGAAATGGGGGGAAAAAACTCACAATTTAGATGAAACATAATCATTATGACATAAAAAGGTCATAGGTGAGATTTAAAAAGCTGAATTATGAGGGAAAAAGTCAAACTTATGAGATGCAGTCATACATATGAGATAAAAAAAAATGCATAATTATGAGAAAAAGAGTTGAAAGTCACAATGGTGAACTACTGTAGAAATCATAATTGTAATATAGAAAGTCACAACTTCTCTCCACTGATTTTCCCTCTGCAGTCACTTGTTTTCCCACTTTAATTTGAAAAAATAATGAGTCTATTCTGAGAATGTAAGGAGTATAAAGTACAGATATTTATGCAAAAATGTAGTAAAAGTAAAAAGTTGGCAGAAAAATAAATACATACATAAAGTACAGATACCTAAAAGTCTACTTAAGTACACTAATGAAGTACTTTTACTTAGTTATTTTCCACCTTTGGTCGTCATCCTGCTCCAATACACCTGATTAAAAGCAGTGGGCTTCAGCAGAGGTTGATAAAGAGCTGATTGTTTGAATCAGGTGTGTTGGAGCAGGGTTCCATCTAACACCCAGGACAGTGGAGCCCGAGGACCAGGGTTGAAGAACATTGGTCTACATAAACAAATGCACAAAAGTCAGAATTTGACGTTGTATTGTCCTGTATTGCTTTGTTTGTGTCCCTTTTGTTACTGGTTGTAACTGTTGGAGACAGTGTGGTCATTAGAGAGTAGAGTGTTACCAGGTTCACCTAAATAAAATGGAAGAAGTTGAAGTTTATTACTTTATGAGAGCTGCGATGAACTGGAGACTCATACAGGGTGTACCCCACCTTCACCTGTTGTAGCTGGATTAGGCCCCCAGTGACCCCTGAAACCCTAGTGAGGATAAAGCATGTTCAGATGACAAGTGATGAGAGATGAACAGTTTGTCAAAAGAGTGAGTAAAAAGGCATTTATGTTCTAAGTTCATAGTTTTACTGACTAACAATTAATAAATTATCTTCTAGTGTGATGAATGCGTATAGCTTCTCCAGGCAGATATGACCATGGAGAAAATTAGTGTCATATTCCAGGTATGTTCTTTTTATAATAACACACATAAATATTTATGACAAGTGTATATGTATATCTTTCATATGTGTACAGCTTGTACTTACCTTATGTATTGATGACAGGATAACAGTTTCCAGTTCTGCATCTGACATATGTCATTTACACCTGAGTTAGTGTTGAGCACAGAATCTTCTCACCAACATTTCCAAGGGTCTCTGAAGTGTGTTAGAAATCTCACCATGTGTTTTTCCATCATCAAACAGCTGTTTAATCATACCATAATGATCTTCAAGTCCGGTGGACATGTTTCTTTCGGTTGTTAAGATTAATTTCTGGTTTACTCAATTTGCTTCAGGTCAAAATTGGATAAAACGGGAAACGTCTTCTCCATTATTTATTTAAACACAAAAATGAAAAATGGATCATTATCTGTTTTTTTCATTTTGGTTTTGGAAACAAATAATGAAGAAATGAGTTGTTTTATTGTTGTCTTATCTTTGATTTTATTTTGAAAAACGAATGATACACGGATTCACACATAGTTCTAGTCTATATTAATAAATCTGTGCAATAGCTGTTCTTTTGATGGATAAATGTAATATTCATGGTTTTAAAACGCATCTCTTTTGCTTTTGGTGGAATTAGGAACTTCAAATATTTAATCCTGAGTAAAACTAACCTTCAGTAAAGGAAGTTTTATATCTTAGTGGTCTGACTTCATCAAAATCTTCTCATAAGCATTCTCTTATAAACTTGTTTGTACTTTTGCCATCTCGTTGCACAGATTTTACAATTAAACCTGGCAATATGGGATGTAAACTATCATATTTCAAATGGTTTGGGATAGTTTCAAGCCAACATTCAGGGATAACTTTAATAGCATTGTTAAATTGACTAACTGTTAATGTTAAAAAAAAAAAAAAAAAAAAAAAAAAAGGAAAAACATGAGGATAGCCCTACAGAGTAGTACAGCAACTGATCATAAATTGCAAAATTGATACCTGACCTGAATTAACCTGTGCACAGATCCTAGTGGGAACCTTCTTCGTGAGTGGAATTCCAAAATTTTACACTTCGGCCTCTCTACTGTCCTCACAATTTCCTGTGATATTGCTCCGTTTCACCCCGGACCTCACCAGATTACTAAACTCTTGACCAACGGACAAACTGACATTTGAAACGACCTCCGGAACTGGAAGAAAATGTCCATTCATAACACCAGGATGATCAAACGTCTGTTTTTTCCCAGATATGCTATATGTTATGTTATATGCTATGGTACGTTGTATACCTTGTCAGATTATTTCATAAAATACAAATGATCACTAATATCAAAGGAAAAAGGGGAAATAATTGATTAATAATACATGAAACTAAGACAAAAGCCAAAGCATACCTCATCAAAAATCATTCATTTCATGTAAATAATATTCAAAAGAGGAATAAAACTGTTAAAAAGATGAGATTTATAAAGTATACAGAAATATTTTTGATAAAACAAATATATATTGAAGAAAAACTGAGGTATCTTTAGAACAATGCATTAGTTTTACATGAAACTGAAACAAAACCAAAGCAAAACTCTTCCAAAATCCCTCAATTCATCTAAATAATATTTAATTCAAGAGATTGACACGACCTGAGTTTAACATCAGAATTAGAGATTTGCATTAAAACTGTTCAATGCTTATTTATATAATATATAAATTTGTATTTTACAGGACCAGTGGACCCTGAAGGGATGGACCCTTCCTCCTTCACCACCTCCTGAGGAAAGTGACCTTTTCACCCCTTTCCCCTCCGGCCAGCCAATCACCTTGCCTCTCCAGCTATCTGACGTCCGCCGCCAGCTGCGCACCTTCGCCTTTCATCCATTTGATATCGAACACATTGCCACTGGTAGTCCACCTCCGGGACCATGAAGACCAGCTCCCACCTCTGTTCCACTGCCAACTGCCTCCCACCATCAGTCCTCCGGCCATTTACCGTCCACCTCCAGCCACCCAAGATCCAACTCAGCCTGTGACCACCGATCCTACATCTCAAACCTCCCGAGGTCTGACTGCGGTCATCTGTCCTCCACCTCTGACCACCCGTCCTCCAGGCCGTCCTCTTAGGTCCACTCGTCCTCCGCTTCCGGCTCTCAACTATCTTCCTCCATTTTCTCGCCAGTCAATAATTGTTCATCGCCTTCTACCTTAACGCTGTCATTCCATGGTTATTTCATTAATATTACTATGTTCTTCATTGTTACTGAATACATTATGTGTTGGTTCTACGTTAAAAAAAAAGGGTTGCTTTGTTTCCAGCTGTAGAAAAATGACTTGAGGTCAAACAGCAGAGTTTACCGGCACTTCCTCATACATGTTCATGACGCAGTCACGAGGCGTCTCTGATTGGGTCAGAATGTATGAATGAACACTCCCCCCTCCCCTCTCGCTGTGTATGTACCCAAGTAGCATCCAGCTAGGTTTCGTGCTGTTGCTTGTTCTGAAAACATGCAGGGGAAAAAAACAAGGCTTTATTTCCACAGAGAGCACATGAACCAGTTTGAGCCGCCATTTTTTTTTCAGTTTGTGCAGCAGGTACTGTGGCGCTGTCTTCTCTTGTAGATGCTAATGCTAATGCTACTTCAGATTTGCTGTCGGGGATGGGCTTAACGCCATGTGGGTGAGTCCATCTAATGTCAGATGGACCGACTTTTTCTGGGTCCTTCGTTCCTCTTGTTGTTTTCTGTGAATGCGGTATGCAGCCAGTGGAGGTGACAGAACACTGTCAAAGGCAGCATGTGTTGGTAACTCAGGGTGACGCAACAGATTCCAAAAGGAGCGTGGAAAAGTGGTTTTCAGCGTAATGACACCTTTAAATAAATACATTTCTGTCCTCCCCCACTTCCAGCTGCTCAGCTATTTCCTCTGTCCACTTGTCTTGTACTGCTTCTTATGTGTGTGTGCCTTCAATTAGGGCTGCACAATTTAGCAAATTTGAATTGAAATAGCAATGGCCATGATGATAAAAAAAAAAAAAAGAAAATCACAATTTTTAAATGTATTTTATTTATTATTACACAGTAAATTTTGCAGTGTTAAATCAACACTTAGGGAGTGTATTTAACTACTTCTAGAGTGTATTTGGTCCCATTGTCTCCAAATTAACACTGCAAAATCTACAGTGTACGCAAGCTCTGTTGCATAGCATCCAAGCATTTTAACCAGGATACTGGTTAGGGATGTTAACCGATGGTTGACCGCATCAACCTGGCTCTGCCTCTGATGCCATGTGGTAACAAGCAAATTAAATTCTCAGTGTAAGTTTACATTTACAAAGATCAGAGACAAGGACTTTTGGGGGAAGAGACTAAACTATTTTCAGTCCAAAATGACAGGGCATTTAGCTCCATTACTATGCAGTTCTTTTGGAGTGGAACCATGTACAAACTACTTATATTGCATTGCTTTTTATTAACTATTTCACCACTTTTACAACCATTACAGACACATTTGGTCACTTTAATCCATTTTGACTCATTAACACACAAAAATAAGCAAACACATGTGTAAAAAAAACAAACAACTTTTACTTCACTGCCAATACCACAGTTTCCACTAAAATTATGTAGTTTTTAACATCATATTCTACCACATATCCTGTACCTCATGGTGAAATGATTATAGTGATATACCTGACATATTTCAGTAGTATCACCATTGATTACTACTCTTCATCCTATTCATTTTCAACTGTAATAACCTGTTTCAATGCATAACGGACTAGTGGCTCTTCTTGCCCTATTACTATATTGTATTATCCTGTATATTTGAGTCATTCTTTTAATGTACATAGACTTGCTCCAGATATTGTATTGAAAGGGTTTAGTTTATTTCAATGTTGTTGAAATATTATGTAGCTGTTGTAGCACACATGTGAGCAAAAACCTAATATTAGTTGTGTCTGTGTAAGGCATAATCTACTGCCCAGTAGATCACTCTCCACTGGGACTGAGGTGCTTTTATTAAACATCGTGGGAGTTCACTGTGGTTCACTTATGCTCACTGAAATGAGAAAAAAAAAAACTTGCAGTTGCCTGGGAATAATTAAACCGTATTAAAGATGATGGGGTTCCATCTTTATTTTTTATGAGACATTTGAATTGGATACAAAATACTTAATTGTGTTGTTGAAATCCTAATAATTTTAGTGCTGTTATAATGAAAGCTACTCCTTTAACTCTCCAGGGTGCTACCTAGCTGCCTCCTCAAATGATTAACTCACAGAGGGTTTGCCTGTGGGCTTTGTGGCCTTGTTACCCCCAGCAGACTTGCAGTTATTTTGGATCTCTACTTTTCCACGGTTTGCTCGAGTGATTTGTTGACTCTTGTTTCCCAGCGCGCTCAAACAGTTGTGACGAATACGTGACTGTTCTGTGGACCTGGACATTCCTTTCTCTTGTTTGGACACCACTGGCTTTGTTTGAGACAATCTGATTTGCATGAAAAGACAGAGGAAATGATAGAAACAATGGTCTCAGATGTGTAGACCAGGGACAAAGTGGTGGTTTCAGCATCTTTCAGAGGAGCCTGTTCTTGCTTTTGGACACTTCAGTCTGACATGTGGATTCAAGACCATAAAATATTGACGCATATGGATTAAATCTGGATTAAACAGTACTGGGCAGAATATGGTGTTGAGAAGAATCTGAAGAGAAATTCATGGCTGAGTTTATTACAACAAAGAAAAAAAATCCATGGTTGGTTTATGAGACAGAGGTGCCCCACAATAGGTTTTGGTGAGTTTTGTTACTTTAGATTTAAATTTTTTTTTGTGTGTGTATTTGATCTTATTAATTTGCTTCAATGAAACTGTAGTTTAATATGTATGACCATAAGAAAGAAAGTTTCCAATTTTTGTACAATGGGTAAAATGTTAACTATTGTGTTATGTTAAGTTACTTATGTTAAATTAGGTGTAATTGTGTTTAGTAATTATTTAACATTGTGCATAACTTTACCTTTAACACTTAAAAAATGTACCAGAATTTCTTCCCAATTTCTCACAGTTTATACAGAAGCCTTTACACTTTCTTTTAGTACACTTCTTTTTTTTTTCTTTTTTTTTACTATTTAATTGTTTTATGGTTGCATTAGTTGATCAGGAGAAGACCACTCATGTGTGTCTTCACAGACTGGTCAATGGACCCTCACTCTGCATTGTGTGCTTATTGTTCCTGTCTGTTGTCTCCCTGGACGACAGGACCACACAGAAGTTGCTGGTGGTGATGAATATCATTTTTCCCCAAAGCTGAAATCTTACATCAGTTATGTTCAACATATGCATGCATATCGATTAACATGTGTTTCTACACTGTAAAAATACTGCTGATTGGTTTCCTGAAAATACTATATAATGACATTTATAGTATTGTAGTTATAGTTTATTTCAAAAGACCATTGTATATATAGTATTAGTATAATTATTGTTATTATTATTATTATTATTATTATTATTACTATTTTGGATTCAAATGAAAAATGCAAAATGAAGGTTTTTGTCAGTGTTCATTAATTTATTAATTGATTTTCTGAACTGCTTAATCCTGCCAAATATGTCCAAAACCTACCTGCCAAACACTCCAATCCAGCCCTTGGAATACAAAATAAATAAATAAATGAAATAAATACTGAACATTTTATCAGTCAAATGGGAAAAATTTTTTTAGTTTAGGGGCCACATTCAACCCAATCTTATCTCAGGTGAAGTGAAGAATTCTGACTATACCAAATTTGCCTTTTAGTAGGAAATAAAAAAGTACAATTATTTGATGAAAATGTTTATACGACCTCTCCTTTCACAAAAATGTGATAAATCTCAACAACCATGAATCTTAAATTTGTCAAGGAAAAGAAGAGGAAGTTTAACAATAATCTGCCTGTTACATTATGCCTATAAATAATGACTTAATATTTTTGTCTTTGTTTTAGTGCAAAAAAAATAACATTAAATTAGGAAAATATAAACATTTATAAACTATCCTGTAAAAATTAAATGTGAATAAGTTGAACAAATATGAACAACCTCAAATGTCTAAAGAAAATTAAGCACTATTTGAACCATTTTCTGCTTCTGTTACTAAGTGTTTTCATGTTTTTATAGATCTGACCTATAATGCACATGGACACAAGCAGAATATTGTTAAAAATCCACTTATTTTTCTGAAGATATTTTTAAAGGATATTCACATCTTTTTTTTAGGATACTTTAAGTATTTTCAAAAGTTAATGGTGTTTTTTGCACTACAGCAGAGACAAAACTTCATAGTTGTCATTATTTATGGATTATTAAGGTATTATTTTACTGGTCCGCTCCACTGGAGGCTGAATGTGGCCCCTGAAAGAAAATTAGTTTGAAACCCCTCTTCTATAACTTCCGGAGAAAAATTAAGAGATGTTATTTATTTTCAAAGTAAGCTGTGGTTGACTGTCAAAAAACATTTTAAAGTACAAAAAAGAGCCACCACATTACCCTTATCCAAGGACTCTCTAATAGTTTCATTAAGGCATCAGTTTGCATGTCTGTCGAGGAGCCTGATCTATATGAGGGTTAGATTTGTCTCAAAATATTTGTAAATGCACAGAAGGTGATATACAAACAGTCAGTGGTTTATATATGTATTTTGATATTCACAAATATAAATGTAATATTTGTAACTTGTATTTGGGTTTTTGCAAATAAATGTGTACTTGTAAATGTACGGTTTTTCATTTGTAAAACCAAACTACGTTTGTAAAACTGAAAATTTTGTTTGTAAAATGTGACTCACAATAGTGGATCAGCAATTACACACATTCACCGCTTTCCTCTGTGGTGTATTTTTAAGACATTCTGTTTTGACAAATCCACAAATGCAGACTGAGCCACAAATAGACTATGATTCACATACAGTCACATCCACTAGATGGCAGCGTTACTATAGCAACTGACACAGGAGGCAACAAGCAGGAGCATTCCTGTAGTCCACCATAGACTGGTATGGTAGACCCAGGTACAGGTCTGCCACACCAGGCCAGACCCAGGTACAGGTCTACCAAACCAGACCAGACCCAGGTACAGGTCTGCCACACCAGACCAGACTTAGGTACAGGTCTACCAGACCAGACCAGACTCAGGTACAGGTCTACCAGACCAGACCAGACCCACGTACTGGTCTACCCTCCAGACCAAACTTAGGTACACGTCTACCACACCAGACCAGATCCAGGTACAGGTCTACCACACCAGACTTGGGTACAGGTCTACTAGACCAAATCCAGGTACATGTCTACCCTACCAAACCAGATCCATACATACATACATATTTGGAAATGTGCCAAATTATAGAACAATGTCTAATTTCCATCTGGTGTCCAAATAGGCAGGTTAAAATGTTAGAAAGTGAGAAAATAAAAGCACAGATGGTTTTACCAGCAAAAACCATTAGTAAAACCATTGGCAAAAGTTGAAGAATATACCCATTGCAGAAGTAATAATAATCATCATATTAGTAGAAAGAGGGAAAAAAATATGTTGAATTTTGAATTCACTTCTAAATGAGTTGAAACCTGTTGCCAAACTTATGTAGTAAATATTGTTTTTGTTTGTATACTGAGTATTTTTACCTCAGTCACTGCTTTTACTGTAGTACTATAAATAAAACCCTATCACATTGAAGTCAGTCTATCAGGAGTGTGTTTCTCCAGTGCAGCCACATGGGAGGGCTGCATTCATTTGGATACAGGATTTGTACTTAATGAAAAATTCAGCACCATAAATGTCATGAATTTGTCTGGTGCCAGATGCTTTGATGTGTCCATATGGACCATTATTGCTTCCACTGCTTGGGGTTATTTACTTAATGGATCAAAGAGAATATACTTTATTTTGAGTAAGTGGTTTGTGAGAAAATGTAACCTTTAAAGTGTGTGGTCTCAAATGGAAAGTTTAATTGTTTTTATGGTGACTCATCAGCAAAACCCCATCAGCAAAGACAATCTAATAACTCTAGGTCTTCACTGACCTTTGGAAAAGGGCTCTGCTGTCATTAGCTTTCTCTTAATACTGTAGTTTTACTCAAAATCCCACTTTTTTCCTCATCAGTGATTCAGCCAGTGGAGTGAGTCCTGCAGAGAAACTGAGCCCAGAGCACCTGCAGCTACTGAGAAATGCATTTACATGCTCTAAATCTGGACCAGCACAGGAGAGCAGACAGTGTGGAAGGATGGGGAGGAACAGAGGAGCAAATGAAGAACGTGGAATGAAGTTTGAGGAGTTTCGGGAGGTTATAAGGTCTGTGATTGGTCCTGGTGTAGAGGACTCATGGGCTGAGCAGTTCTTCAGTGAGGTAAAGTTGAGTTTTTTTGACATACATAAATTCAGTGTTCCATTAACAGAAGGAAATGAAGCTTTTAACCCTTTAGAGGACAGTCCTTTTTTTTTTTTTAATTCAAGATTTCAACCATAGTGTGTCTTATTGGTGGACATAATAATAATAATAATGATGGATTAGATTTCTATAGCGCTTTTCAAGGCACCCAAAGCGCTTTACATTATTGATCCATTATTCATTCACTCTCACATGCTCTCTCTGGTGGTGGTAAACTACATATGTAGTCACAGTTGCCCTGGAGCAGACTGACAGAAGCGTGGCTGCCATTTCGCGCCTACAGCCCCTCTGACCACCACCAAACATTCATATGCATTCATACACCAGTGTGAGTGACACTGGAGGCAAGGAGGGTAAAGTCTCTTGCCCAAGGACACAACGGACTGACTAGGACAGAGCAGGAATTGAACCGCCAACCCTTCGGTCAATGGACGACCCACTCTCCCAACTGAGCCATGGCCGTCCCATAACAAGACAAGACTATTACTTTTGTCAAAGTTTTCATATGTGTTATTGTCATCACGGTCAGAATTGAGGTCAGTTAAGTTGCTATATGTGGGTCCTTGTTCACAACAACTAAAAAATGCATATATGAGAACATTGGGATTGTTTTGACTATCAGTCCCTGCATCAATATTATAACTTGTATTATCTCTCAATAGTAACTTTGCTTAATTACAGGTATTAGCACTAACTGCATTTGTTATTTAGATCAAGAATAAAGACATCTTGATTCTGTAAGTTGCTTTGGCAGAAAAAGTATTGTTGTGTCTACAGTCCTCACTCATGGTGCTGTTGTTAAAAACACAAAAATTAACACAAAACAGCAAAAAATGACAATTAAACACATATAAACTAATAGTTTAATAGTTACACATTAAACTCAACAACATTAATTAACCCCTGCTCTTAAAACACCACACTATTACCCAATACCCACAATGCAATACACCACACATGCCACAGTATCATTACATCATGGTACCTTACAAAGCACTGTTCAAGCAGAGGTGGACCTGACAGACCCTGTAGACCACCTTAGCCCTGACATGGTTGACTCATTGTCCTCATTGTAACTGTTGCTGTAATTGTCTTGTAATGTAGGAAAAAAAAATTTACCAAAAATGGTGACTTTTGACTGTTTTATTGTGTTTTCAGCAGAGGTGGAAAATAACGAAGTACAAGTACTTTGTTAGTGTACTTAAGTATATTTTTTAGGTATCTGTACTTTACTTGAGTATTTATTTTTCTGGCAACTTTTTACTTTTACGTATTTTTCAATTTACTTTTTCAAACTAAACAGATGTGACAGTATGAAAAATAAGAACAGTGACTTGTTATTTCACAATTGTAATGCTTCTTTTAACCTCATATTTATATATATATTTTTTTAATCTCATGATGACTTTTTTTTTTCTCAATTGTGACTTTTTTCTTTTCATTTTCCTAAAGTTTCTTTCCATATCCACAAAACTGAGTAACTGTGACCTGATCAAACACATTATCTACACAGTATCTCACTTTTAAAGGCTTTATTTTAGATACTTTTGAAAATTTTTCAGATTTTTCCTGGTTAAATAAGTATTATTGCGTTCATGGCAAAAAAAAAAAAAAAATTACTTTTTTACTTTTGTACTTTATTACAATTCAGAAGTTGTACTTTTTTTTTTTTTTTACTTTTACTTAAGTAAAGGAGTTGAATCAGTACTTCTACTTTTACCAGAGTATTTTTTCACAGAAGTAGCTGTACTTCTACTTAAGTACAGAATATCAGTACTTTGACCACCTCTGGTTTTCAGGTGGATATATGTTGCACAGGGCAGGTGACGTGGCAGCAGCTGTGCTCTTACCTGCTCCTGGAGTACAATGAAAGAGAACGGGCTTCCATCCCCATCGCTGCTCTCCTGGACTCCCCGCTAACAGTCAAACACTGCTCCCACAACAAGGTACAGGAAACACACATCAAGGGTATCTAACCTGTGGCCCCTATTATACAGTATTCTACTGTGGCTTCTGTTGGTTTGTCCTGATGAAGAAGTAAAAGATAACATTTATTATTGTTTTTTTGTTAGAAACTATCTGCCTCAGAGATTAAAAATGCTAAATCTTACATATGTTATTAAAATGAATAGGGGTGAAAAAATGATAAAAGTCCTGGTTAACCCTTAGGTATCCTTCCTAGAAAAGTCTTTGCAAAGTACAAAGTATGCCACAATTGTGGAATAATATTAAAAATATATATATATATAGTTTATTATTTTAACTATTTTATATTTATTTATTTATTTTCTATTTCACCAACTCGAGCTGTAAAAAAAATACTAAATACTCAATAACTGTCAGATTTTAAACCTTTAAATGCCTTGTTTGTTTTGTTTTGTTTTGTTTTTTTGGGGGGGGGTCAGGGGGGTGAGGGGGTTAGATGCAAAAACATGCAAAATATTTTTCCCCAAAACACTACATAAAAATTGGATATTATATGATTTAATTTTTGCACCCTTGCATATGTCAATTATTCACACCAATATTGGTTAATTTGCATCATTATCTTTGTTGCTAGGTCAATAGACTAGCATTTGTTTCCAAGTGTACATAAAATGCACATCTATAGAATCATTTATTGTCTATATCAGATAAAAAATTTCTTTTTTTTTTGTCTCTCCATGACCCAAACTAGTCGCAGACAGTTGTCCGGCACTACCACTTCTAAAAAAAAAATAGAAATATTTCGAGCACAAATAAGCAAGCACATCAAGCATATTCACACCAACAGTGGAAAAGCATTACGTCATGGATATTATGATGGCCTTTCTTTTTGGGGGAGGGGGGGTCATTGCTTGTGGTGAAGACTGTAGACTGTTGTTCAGTTTCACCCCACATGCAGACAGACTAAAGCTCCTTCTGGTAGTAAGTTTGAACCTTAGGAAGTGTAAAATTTCCAAAGCTTATTATACTATAAGTATTCTTTCGAAGTGGAAAAACATTTGTATGTTAAGAGATTTTGAAGTTCTCTGTTAAGATGAATTAAACCACAAATAAACTGTAACAATTATTGGTCAAAAAATGTGGACAAAGTTTTCAAAATCTGTAATGTACAGGCAAATTAAAATCTTCACCCACTAAAAAGGAATAACAAGAATGAACATTTTGATGTCTTTCTTTAAGGTCACACGTCAGTCATACAATATTCAGTTGTGGGAAAAAAAAAATCACAGAAAACCACACATTATAACAAACCAAAAAAAAAAAGAACTAAAAATATTAAGATTAAAATCTGTATCATATGTAAACTATTAATTATGTTTAAAGGGATTGAATATTTTCCATGAGACTAGACAAATTTCTATTTCTGGACAAAACTGACTCTTTAGACAGTAAAGATTCCCACCCTGTAAGGTTCCAGAGGACAACATTACAAAATGGAACATAATATTCACAATTTGGTTTTCATTTGCATCTAGTCATCTGGGTATCAGTTACATGTCATCATCCTGTCATCAATGTATTCACTATTCCCTGCCACATTTCTACAGTTTTCTTTTTTTATAGCACTGAATTAAGGAAGTGTTATCACATCACCCAGAAGTTACATTGAACATCTTGAAAGTACTTTGAATTTTCCTATATCAGACTTTTGGCACAGGAAGAGTTGAATACAAAGAAAGAAATGGAGAACTATTAGACATGCACTCGTCAATATGTCGCCAAAAACATGACTCAAATATGAGGGAGGACAGGGTGAGTCTGTTTTACTATGTTTAAGCACTCAGATGTTTTTTTTAAAAAAAAAAAAATATATATATATATATATATATATTTAACACTTTCAGCCAACGTCTGAAGCCTCTGTCTGCCTGTTCATTTAAAATATTCATATCCCCAGGTGGAATGCATTGTGGTTTCAAAGTGGCAAAAAAGATTCCATGCATTTTTTAATCTGAAATTTACTATAGTAACTCCAAGAAACAAGCTCAGTCAAATTGTAGACTTTGAATATTGGTGAATAATTAATTTGAAAATAAATGCACATTATGACTCATATCCCAAAGGTCTTTGTATTCATTCACATGGATTTGTTCTTATATTATTTGTATGTGATGTAGGAGGCTTCATCCATTTTTCTACAAAAAATATTTTTCTAAACTCATTTTTTAAAAAAAATAGTACTTTAAGTTGTTCAGTAACCTTTACATAAACCTAACTGATGTTGTTTGTACAGCGGGAGCCAACAGTGCGTGCAGTGGCTCTTTCCTATCCACCTCCACTACGCTACATTAGTGTCAGTAAGTGTGGTCAGCTCACTGTCTGGAACCACAGCCTACACATCATCAAAACTCTAAGGGTGAGTGACATCATGGCATTTCTTGAACACAAATTAAGCAAATTCAAAGACACACACAGACTCACTACATCTATTCTCCAGCTTGCTGGAGACCCAACAGAAGAAGTAGCCAATACAAGACGATTCAGAGGCTGGACCACTGACGCTGTCTACATGGGCAACGTTAACAAGGTCGCCATATCAACCGATTGCAGGGACCTGCATTTTATCAATGTCTCCACCAACATCATATTTGAAGACGTTCATCTGTTTGGTAGAAATGTTTTCTTACGTGTCGTACATTCTAATATAATAAACTCAACAAGAATGAAAATGACTTTGCAGAATATGATAGGAAAATCACTTCTGTCTCATGCAGGGTTTCCTTGTGTCCTAACTGCTTTATGTTACTGGTGTGATGTCCAGGTAGAACCACTATGCTTTTCAGCTGAATATACTGCACACATATTATATGCATGAAGTTAACCATATAATATGCTGTTGTTCCTCCAAAGTACTTAAAGGAACCATCTCTGCTGTTGCTGGGAGATGACAGGGGTGGAGTTCACCTCATGCAGTTTCTGAAACCATCAGAAGGCCTTTTTAAGAACGCCTCTAAGAAAGAGACCATGCCACAGAAGATCTTTTTCCAGGTATAGTTGACCTCCTCTGGGCTTTTTTTTTAATCTACAAACCAAAGGCAAACAGGCAAACTTTTCCACCTGTGACTATATTTAGACAGGCGGATGGATGGATGGATGTATGGATGGATGGATGGATGGATGGATGGATGGATGGATAGATAGATAGATAGATAGATAGATAGATAGATAGATAGATAGATAAGTTAGGACCAACAGAAAAGTTAACTGTTACACATCAGTTTCTCAAATATCATTGTATTTGTCTCCGTCACAGGACCTTAGCGGACATAGCAGCATGGTCTCGTACCGTCACATCCCCGCCATCCATCAAGGACCAATCAACAGGGTGATGTTTGAGCTTGACACTAATGTCATCATGACATCATCTGAGAGCAGCAGCACCTCTTTGGTTTTTAGCAACATGTCACTGAAACAGGAGCCTTACATTTGGAAAATTAAGGAGGTAACTGTTTAATTTCATGTGGTTATACTGGTTCACATTTGGCTTGTGCAATGATTTAATGACCACAATGAAATGTATTGATAATTATACACAAGTTTCTATAGCAAATTTCTGTAAGTTCAATTAATGACTGTATACACTGTATACAATGACCACATGGAAATACATTTGTCCCATTTCTTTTGAATCGTATCTTATGAAGTGTCTACATTTCTTAACACTTTCATGTATACTGTTCACTACAGTGGACAGTTATTCCACAGCTGTTCTCTTGTATATTTTTGGGGTTTTTCTGGATAATAATAATAATAATAATAATAATAATAATAATAATAATAATAATAATAATAATAATAATAATAATAATAATAATAATAATAATAATAATAATAATAATAATAATAATAATAGTAATAATAATAAATTTTATCTGTATGCCGCTTTTCATGGCACTCAAAGACGCTTTACATGCAGTAAAAACAAAACAACATGAACCAACACACTGAAATTCGTAACATTACTGGAACTTGTGAACTAAATAATTGATTTTTTTCTCCACAAAGCAACATCTAGTATTAATGTGTGAAAATGTGAGACAACATTAGATTAGCTGAATGTTTTGTTTTGTTTTAAATCATTTTCTGATGATTAGGTTTTAAATACATGTTTCTTTGCTTCAAATATTAAACACGTTGTCCAGCTGAGTGGACATTTTTGTAATTCCAGAAAAAATAGGTTGATAAATAAATAATTAAAAAAAAATCAATCACATTGAAGAAGAATAAAAACACTCAGGAGAGTAACCTTAATTGTATGAAATGTACAAAAGGGTTAATGTAATTTGCAATATTTGACAAGTATTGTCCTTTAGCATTTGAAAAAAACATTCATTCTTTAATTGTTAGCTGCTCTTTCATGTTTGTTTTGTGTTTATACTAATTTCTTGCCATTTCCAGTATAATCTTACAACAGAGAATGTGAGTTACAACACAATTAAGTCAACAATAGAGCATAATATGAAATAATAACTCTCACAGGCGCTATATCATCATATTGCATCCGTTTTGTTTTTTTTTGTTTGTTTTTTTCAAATGTTCTCTTTCATGTGCTGTGTGAATCACACATGCCCACTTGATTTGAAATGAGATAGTAGGAATGATCATTCCACCATGGCCTTGAGGCCTAGTGGTCATGTTATATGTCAGGATGCTCTACTCCAGGTGACACTGACCCAACTGTGGAGATCAAGGTTTTATAATCACCTCTGACTGCTTCAAAGTCTGTACTTGTACAAAACCATTTTAGATTTCAGGGCATGTTCTTGTGCAGCAATATTTTATAACCCAACTTTAAATTACCTCTACACAAGATGAGTACAAGTTTATCTAGTAAAACAAATATCAGGCTCGATTGAGGTTATTTATTTATAATATTGGCTCTCACTGAGCATACAGACCATGTCACTGACTGTGGAGAGCATAAGCTACACTGCGGCACAAAACTGGGAGGTGACATTTTTTTCCACAATGTCTGAACAAACTGTCTGAACAAATGTATAAAATAAAACCACCCCTAGTAACACATAGTGTGGACTAATAAAAACCAAGCTGCTTTCATTTGTGGCCTTAAGAGTCATATTCTAGTTTCATGTTTAAAGCTTGAGTTTTGTCCCTGGTCACCATGTCTACTGTTTATTGTGATCCTTGACTCTTTCAGGGAACCAAATGTTTTGATTACAATCCTTCTCTGCAACTGATTGTAACTGGAGGTTGTGACCGCGCAGTCAGACTGTGGGCTAGATTTGTCACCACATGTCCTGTGGCTACACTCCTGGGTCACTGCACTGCAGTCATCGATGTTGCAATCTACCAACCTGTTGAGCAGATTTTAAGCTACTCCAGAGATGCAGTGAGTTATTAAAGCATATAACAGGGATACGGTGACACAAATTAGACGTTTAACACACACACACACACACACACTGCTGTCTATGTTTCATGGAGACCACATTTGTAATTGTAAATATATTTTTTTAAATAGATAAATGAATACAAATTAATTTCTTTAATAAAAAAAATATTTAAAACAAATAAGTAATTAAATTAGATAATTACATTAAATCAATTTTTTTAAATGATGAAAAGAAAATGTAATTAATTGAAAAAAAGGAAACATGTTGAAACCTTTGAAAAATATATTTTGCTTTGCACCTGTTTCCTTCATGCTTTATGGGGACTTCCATAAAAAAAACAAAACAAATGAATGTGTTCATAGGTGATGTCCTTTGCATACATTTGCATACTTCACACATATTTCACTTACATTTATATTTAACCCTCGTGGGGACCTGAATTTTGGTCCCCATGGTGTCAGAGGTCCCCATAAAGATATGAATACAGGAGTACACACAGCTCTTGCAACAACAAATCCAGAAACGAGGGTCTGCCATTGCCTGGGGTTGTGTTAGTGCCCCTGGTAAAACTCATTTGCACTTTATCTTACTTATTATTATTGTTGAAAAGTTCCAAGATTCAAGAACATTTACAGCCTGTAATCTGGCAGCATTGACATAGACGCTCCTGTATAGTTTTAACAAGATAATACCAGGTCTTGGACTGGCATCTTGAAAATGAAAATCAATGCACTATTGTAGAACTTAAGACTCATTTGCAGGAAAAAAATTGGACATAATTGCACATCAAATGCTCTCTTCGATACCTAAAGGTCTTTTCAGGGTTAAGCAAAAAAGCAATGGCTGCTTTATTGTCCCAACTTTTTAATGTTTAGTTAGAATCAACATTTAAATAAGGCTTTATTTATAAACAAAACAAAAAAATAACATGCTATTCAAGTAGTGAAATGCAAAATAATGTTCTGTTGTATTGTCTTTCATATAATGTAAGCCAAAGCTAATTTACTAACTTTAAATATGTTGGGTTTTTTTTGTCTGATTTGGCATTGTATAATACCTAAATACATTCACTTGGTAAGACACTTCAGAGCTGACAGCTAATTGTCCATATTTAGATGTATGATGTATTTGACAGTTGCTAGCTTGCTTTTTTTGTCTGCATTTTTCTTGCTGTCAGGAACTGAGGATCTGGGACATTTCAACTCATCACTGTCTGAAAAGCATTGGCCTACCGTTCCCCTGCCTGAAGCCTGGCCACATCCCAGAACACGGCAACTTCCCTTTCCTGTTGCTGAATCGTCCTCTTCCTGAACAGACACAGCCTCATTTATTGGTCGGATGTAAAGATTACCTGGCGCTTCTCAGTTTGGCAGAAAGAGGAAGAGGAGGAGGAGGAAGAGGAGGAGGAGGTGGTGGTGGATGGTTGACAGATGAAGGAACTGATCCTGGACCAAAGACACCTCTGTCCTGTGCACTGTACAACCCTACTCTGAGACAGGTGGTGACTGGTTGCGTCAATTCTACTGTGTCTATGTGGGACATCCAGACTGGAAGAAGGAGGTTACAAATCTCCAACACTCACGGAGAAGAGGAGCTCACCTGCATGACCCTGGACTCATCACACAGAAGACTCATCACCGGGGCTCGGAATGGCACTATTAAGGTTTAACACTACAAAAATGGAGACATAAAGTCAATTGCATCTGTATTTCATGTGTGGGACACAAATGTTTTCGGGTGGATGTTTGTTGTGCAGAGCAGGTGGTATATTTTTGTCTTATTTGCCAACAGGTGTGGAATATACTTAATGGTCTTAACCTGCACAAACTGGAGCCTGTCACTGACTCTGACGTCACTGGGGTGGTTTGTCTCCATGGCAACCAACTGCTTGCTGTTGGGTGGAGCCAGCGTATTGCTCAGTATGACATTGCATTGTCCAAGGTAAAATCTCCTTATTTTTTTTCCTATGATTTATTGTAGAACAAAAAGGGTCTTTCAATTAAATTCAATACCCTACAATTTATCGCCATGGGGCAATTAAAAAAAAAAAAAAAAAAAAAAAAAGGGCATGAAAGTAGCTAAAAAAAGTCGATTACCTGTTGTTTCACAGATGGTTTAGCACATTTAGAAGGGTACCTGTTGTGAATTTTAATTTCTCGTTATTTGAAAAGATCACATGCAATAAAAGCGGTTACATCAGATAATTTACATCATAGCCTATTGTCAAGTACATGTGACTTCTAACTCACTGCTCCATGAGTCAGGCATGGTGAGCAACATGTTACCTCCTTCACAAGCTGTTCCAGTGGCAGTCCTGATGCAAAGGCGTCACTTTGTCCAGTTGCCTGGGCTACAATGGCCGAGTCCTTGACCCCGTGCAGCAGACACCAGGTGAAACATTCTCAGCTAGTGCTGGGTTGTGTCTCTAGGATAATAGCAGAGTGCAAAGCTTACAGCTGCATAAACAATAAGTGCAAATATGTGCTTTCCAATCAATCTCCTCACTGACTGCTGCTCCTCTGGTCGCACTCAATTACCTAGAATCAAGGTACATACATCGACAATGGCTGCTTCGTATTGGTTTTCCCCCACCCATAATTGACATAATAAAAGGGTCCAGTGTGGTGCATTCATGGGGATTTAGAAATAATATACAAAGCACAATTAAGGTCACTAAAGGCGTGGATGCAACCCTGTCATTGTCAGCCCAATCTCCAGACCTGAAGCCACTTTGAAAACTGGAATATAATCAAGAGGAAGGTGAATAGTAACAAGCCATCAAAGATTGCTGAGCTACTTGAATTTCCATGCCAGGAGCATTATGCTGGGGGGCTGCTGACCCCTGGGCAGTCTTCTGTTCTGTGAAAGTGTGGTGAATATGTGTGGGAGGAGGGGGGTTAACCTGTGACCGGTATTGTGATCAAGTTTGGCTGCATTGACAGCGCACTGGGGGGCCCTTGTTCTCTTGCTGTGCAGGTGACTAGGGGTTTTGGATGTGGGTGGCTCTATGTGGGTATGGGTGCATATGTGGGGGTGTTTAGGTATGTAAGCATATGGGAGTGTAGGGGGTGTGAGTGTCAGGGTGACTGTAAGTGTGTACAGTATGTGCTCATATAGAGGTGTCTATATTTGTGGAGGATCGGGGTGAGTGTGGGGCTTGATAGTAGGAGCTGGGGAAGGTGGGCCTCCGGGTTACTGGAGTTCCTGGATAGGGCATCAGGTGCATGCTAGCCCATGGTGGGTAGCTGTCTAGGTCCAGGTCCAGGTCCAGGTCCACACCAGGTCTGGTTTCCTGGTGTGTTGGCTGGGGCCCGTCCCCGTGGGGGCTGTGCCCTGCTCAGCCCTAGATGGTTGGTGCCCAGTGGGGTTTCAACGGCTGGCATCCCTCGCCCCTTAAGTATTGTGCATGGCTGCGGTGGGGCATCCGGCGGGGGGCTTCCCTCAGCCACCTTCAGGGCAGGCGCTTTGTCCTCTCTTAGAGGGTTGGGCTGGACCCTCTTCTCTGAGTTAACTGCTAGTTTCTCAGGCCTTGAGTTCTTCCTGTTGGCCCCTGGACCTTGGAGGGGATGCATGGATGTGTCATTACTGGGTACACCTCAGTCTGTTTGCTTTGTTCATGTCACTGCAGTCTGTGATCAGTCTGTGATCAGTCTGTGATCAGTCTGTGATCAGTCTGTGATCAGTCTGTGATCAGTCTGCCACAGGGTGATAGATTTGGGCAGCTGATGGTGTTTGTGATACTCCACTCACATATTCTCCTGTATCTCTTCCTGGGCAGATCTTATTTGTCTAATTTTACCTTGCTGAAAGTTTTTATTTATTTTACTTTTGATTGATTAATTATTTTTCTCCCATTTCCCTCTGTCCAGTTGGCTCAGTCCAAGTCCAGTTCCATTCTGGTTGACACCATAGTTGCTTTTATTGTTACTGTTTGCAGTTTTCCTAAGGGGTCTTCGCCACATTTTTTTTTCTCCCCTTCTCGACTCTCACCTCTACCCCTTTAGAAACACATCGACCTAAACTAAACCATCACCATGCAACATGTAGAACCTTTCTCTGTTCCCCTACACACACACACACACACACACACACACCAATGTATAATGATGAATATGTCTTGTCTTGTCTTTTGTGTCATCATGTTTTTCACATGTTTTGTTCTGTCTTCAACACCAAACCACACAGCTGGTTTGTCCCACTGTCTTGTCTTGTCCTGTCCTTGTACATTTTTGACTATATGAGTTATGTATATGTATGTACATTTATGTATGTCTGTGTATATGTACCTGTATACAAGCGATTTGTCGATTATTATTTAAACACAAGTTGTAAATATAATAAAGAGGGGGGGCAGTCTCAAAAGGGGACAAAAGTTGATTTTACTCAAATAGATACCAATAAATGGAAAAATTGGAGAACGTGATCATTATGTAGTGGACTCTTATTTTTTTCTGGAGCTGTATATTGTATAAATACCAACAAAATATAAGACAAACATCTTGCTGTGTCCTTGGATTTTCACATCTCAACCCAAGCTGCTCATTGTTTGGACTCATCTTAAAGTCTACAATATTAAGTACATTCTAGGCTTGTTCACTCCTAAAAATTTCCCGCTGCTAATTCTCCAGTGTCAGCAGAGTTGAGCACAAGAAAACATTGAAAGTAAATCCAAAAAACTGGTAAGGAATGATTTATATAATTAAATTATACTAGTGAATGACATGAATTAAATATACATAAACATACACAACTGATGAATTCAAAGAAATCGTATTGATACAAGGAGTGCCCCTTTCATCCTAATGGGACAGTGTGTATTACCTGTGCTCATAGGATTTGTATGTGAAATCCAACATGTCATGGAAATGCAGCAGGGTCCATAAATCAGACATCCTGGCAGTTCATCACTGCTCTGCTTTGGACATTGTTGCCACGGCGTGTCATGATGGAGAGGTCATCATCTGGAGGCTGGAAACACAAGGACCTCTGCTCCACCTGCGGAGACAGATACCCACTGGGTAAGATGTAGCTGTGACTTTTTGCTGAAACTTATTGAATAGTTTTCCTTTTTTCGCACCATCCACTTCTAGTTTTACAGATGTAAATTCGAAAAAAAAAAAAAAAAAAATCTGCAAAAGGGTTTAATGTGTTTCCATTATCAGTTATGTCTTTACACTAGAAAAATCTTAGTCTTAACACATATATTCATGTTGTTACTACAGCATATGCAGGATAACTGTAGTGTCGGAGTTTAGACCAGCTAAACAAAAACAAAAAAAGTTGAATTAATGAAAACAAATATCATTTTTGTTAATGATTTACTTAAGTTATTTTAACTTCTGTTTTTATTTTTAATTCTGCTTTCATTTCACTGCTTGTTTTAGTTTTTGATAACTATAAGAATGCTGGAGTTTTTCCTCATTGTTTTTTCTCTCCAATTTTTCCCTTATTTTACAGTGTGTTCATGATTAAATCAGAATAATGCACATGTAGCTTTATGGTATCTCTGCTTTTCTCTTGTTGACTGAACGGATGGAATGAATAAATACTGCATTCTTAGTCGGTGGTGACATGTTTGTTATTTCTGCCTGTTTTTTTCTGCCTTATTTCTGCATTTAGAGTGGAGTCTCCTGTGGACAGCCTTATATTCCTTCAGCACCGGGCCAGCAACAGACATTTGAGAAACAGAGGTGTTTTAGTCTCATCACAGGCCGGCTGTCTCTGTTTTTGGAGCATCACTGGTCAGACACACACTTATGGTGAGTGGCATACTGAAGAGAAAATGATGGGATTGAGTCATTGAGTAAAAGTTGTTGGAATACTAAAAGGAAGTGCCATTAAAATAGAGATCTCACAATACGGTGTGAAGGTGGCGAGGGCAGAAGACTGAACAAGCGGTTGACATCCAGCTGTCAGTTTTAATTATCTGTCTGTAAGATGGATTTATAAACAGTCAGACCAATGACAGTGAGGCTGAACCATTGACTTGGCCTCACGCCTGTACCATTCCTGGCAGCCCACAACTATGTCTCTTTCCAGATCCCATCTGTGTTTAGTGGTGTGGGATTCAGGCACTGTGACCGCTACATATGTGTATGTGCAAGCATGACTGTATGTGTCTTTCAGAGTGAGCCAGGGTGCATTTTTGTGCATATGGGTATGCAAATAAATGCCTGCATTTTTGTAACAGAAAGGAATTCCAGACTGGGAGAAGGAGCAATGGTGTATGGCATAAGAGAACACATTAAAAGGCAGTAATTTGTCTCAAAAACCACATTTGTTCTTTCAAATCAAATCAGTTTTCTTAAAATTGGTAGTTTGTGAATATAAATGGATTTGCCTGCATGCAACTTTGTGTGAATATGTTTTTCTCGTCTAAAAAATTCAACAGTAGACTATTGTTAGAATAAAACTTAATCTACATTTTACACTTTTACATACTGCATTTTTTTCTTTACCCAAGGCCAGTTTTATGCTCCCAAGCAGCCTGAGGAACTTGTACTGACCCTGAGCTCAGATCAGAGTAAAAACACTATCCTTATCTCTGGAGACACAATGGGCTGGCTTCAGATCTGGGACATCTCCAATTATGCACTGGAAATTCAAAATAAGGTGAGTGTATATGCATTTGTTTATTTTTGTGTGAAATATTGTTAGTCTTATAGCATAATTGCCTGAGTTATATTTTTTGGTTAAATTGTGATATATACCTACAATTAATCAACAGTGTTAGAAGATTAAAGTTATGTCAATATCACAATTTGGCCAAAAATATAAGATAAGATATCCTTTATGTGTCTCACAATGGGGAAATTTCAGAATTGCAAAAATGCTCAAGAACAGGAACAGAAAGAGAATTATCATGCAATGGCATAGGATAAAGATAGAGAATATCAAAAAAAAAAAAAAAAAAAAAAAAAAAATATATATATATATATATATATATATATATATATATATATATATATATACAGCAGAGAATATTGAATATTAGAGACTCTCTTAAATCTATTATTCACAGTAAATAGATATAAATAAATATAAATACGGTTATTACAGGTTATCGCACACATGTAATTGCACATGATGTTGATAGACTTAATAATTCAATGAGGCTAATGATCTGAGTTATACAGTATGACTTTTATATGATATGAAGTGTTCTGGGTTTTTGCAGGCAGGTTGTGAGCAGCCTCCTCTCCTGCAGAGTTGGAGGGCTCATAACAGAGCACTGGTGAGCGTGGACATCCTGGAGATGGCTGAAAAACTGTTTGTCCTCACAGCCTCGGCTGATGGCTCTGCTGGACTGTGGACAAGTGATGGAGACTGTGTGGGCTCATTTGGACAGGAAGTGATGTGGAATATAACAGACTCATGTACCTATCAGATTAACAGGTATATAAACCTGTTTCTATTCCATATCTCAAAAGCACATGTGTGATAAAGACAATAATATCAACTTGACAAATTTCAGTCATTTCTTTGTAGTTTGACAGGATACAATTTAATAGGGTTTTCTTTTTTAGTTGCAAAGGTTATTTGATTAAATATTATGATGTCAGACTACTAAATTACTCACCAACTCTTTTGATAATTGTTTAATGTTTTTTTTTTTTTTTTAGAAAAGAGCATATTTCTAACCACAACATCTGAAATTCATATTTTCATAATATATATATCATATATTTTTGATGTCTTGTTGGGCTTTAGGAAATGTTTTTTAGACCAACTAAAATGAGAAAAAGAAAAACAGTTGTTGCTTGAATTGAGACTGTTCACCAAATGGAAATGATATAACAAGTAATTAGCATTGCCATTGGGAGTAGAAAACTAATGCAAACAGCAGTTAGTGTAAACTCTGATACAGGAACTATTTCCAGTTACACCATGAAGCAACTGCCGATAAACCCTGTATTTGATGGCAACTTTGTTACATAATGATTTACGGAAAGGTTAGAAAAGTGACACAGGAAAGAATGGGTGGGATGATTTTACTTTTAAATGTAAGAACAAATAATAAAGAAACTGGAAAAAAAAAAAGGGTTATGATTGCCAGAAAATGCTAGATGAGGGAATATATTAGCATGTCATGGTCTGTTCGACACTGTACACACCCTTTGTTAATGATGCATCCTTGAGTAAAATGGTCCTGAACAGAACGTCCTGAAATCCTGAATGGAAAAGGTTCATGAACCAGAACTAATTTGATGGAAAAGGCCTGTGTATTTGTCAGTATAGCTACTAAGTCTTCCTTGGTTGGTTCATCGTGCCATAGGGGATAGAAATGACTGCAGACATGCTGGTATGAAGAATATTGGACTGTACTGTTAAGTATAAACATGGTAGTCTTACTGGAATAAGACGATTCGATTGTGGCTGCACATAGGATACCAGTACCTTATCAAAGCTGACAATATTTGCTACAGGACATGTCTGAACAAGTCATGATGTCAGCATTAAGCCCTGAATCATTTTAGCTTAATCTAATATAGAGAGAATGCGTCATTGTTGAACGGTTTCTCCAAAAGAAACTTCCCTTACTGTTTTCCACAGACGCTTGAGTCTTTAATAGAAGCTTCAGTTTGGTTGGAGGTCATAAACTCTGGCTTGGCTCAGAC
Organism: Siphamia tubifer; assembly: GCA_020466265.1. Classification (NCBI taxonomy): domain Eukaryota; kingdom Metazoa; phylum Chordata; class Actinopteri; order Kurtiformes; family Apogonidae; genus Siphamia; species Siphamia tubifer. Next base: position 18,357,852 of record CM035801.1, on the reverse strand, counting down.
ATAGTGTAACTGTATTTCTGTCACATGTTGGGTAACACTGGACCATGAAGGAGAGATCTGTCCGAAGTAGCTTAATTTAAGAGGACTAAAAAGTGCGGACAGAGTTGGGTATATACCTAAATAGACAGTATATATACATTCATGAAGGCCATGAGAACAAATTTATTTGTAGTTACCAGTGAGGATAAACTGGTCAGGATGTGTTGCCACTTGGATGAATGTATGATTCCTTCTTAAACTGAATTATGTCATATTTTTTTGTACTATTCATGTCTTTTAAATATCTAATCAGTGTAAAATTGTCCTGTGAGTGTTTTGCTTTTTCATTGTTAAGTTGAATAACAATGTCAGCTTTAATTTACTAAAAGTTAAAACAAGAAAAAAAAAAAAGTCAGACACACATAGGAGACACATGTAGAGTGTTCAGGGAGCAGCCAATTACAACACACAAATAAGGAACAGTTTCACTTCTGTTTTAAATCAAACAGATATGGGAAAATTTGATAAAATATCCAGGAAAGATTAAACATCTTTCACAATTTATGTCTAGTTTGATTACTCAGTAAGTGTTTGGTAAATCTTACATCTGTAAGAAGCTTCATGTTTGTGGAAAAACAGGGAGACACAGAAGAACGAAACAGAAACACCAATCAACAGGAACAAGAGCCAAATGCCTGACCCAGCCAACAGAGGTCAAACTTCAGAGAGATACAGCTGTTCTGAAGGTAACTATTCAGCACAAACAGGTGTTTTCAGATGGTGCACACACACACACACACACACACACACACACACACACACACACACACACACACACACACACACACACACACACACACACATATAGATACTGTGTGTCCTCTCCTTGACCTAGTGGACTTGGCTGTTCACAGGGAATGTCCCAGCACTAATCACCTCTTTTGTCAGAATCCCTCAGTCTGTTTGCATCTGCATGTGTATGTGCAGAAGAAGTAAATGAAAATGAGTTAAACCTACAGGTCAGGATGACCTTCCAAACCAATTAAACCTGATACTCTGATTCAATCATGTCCAATTTCACCACATTATGAAGAGAAAATTCAGAGCATTCTTCACATTCTCCTCCTCAGAAAACTGGAGCTAGACTTGGGAACATTTGGGCAATGTTCTGCTCCACAGACACAAGCCAGGTTTTAAAAAGTGCAAAAATACTGAAGGCTCGTGTGAGTGTATGTGTACGTGCAAGACATTCTCTACACTTTCCTTTCACTCTCTGCTCGTTGTTTAACTTGCCAAAATAAGCGATTAGCTGTGCTTTCTGTGCAGCCACACCCAGGCAGACATAGAAGCGTACACATTAACATATTTAACATTGTCTCCCTTCGTCCACTTCAGCATTTTGTCTCGGCGTGCAAGAGAATGACCACGAACAACCGCAGCAACCCATGGTAACATACAAACATACAGTGAGCTGATGTGTGTATAGGCTTGGATGTCATCACTTATCAGTCTCACCTCAATGTTCTTGTTCCCTTCCTGCCATGCTTGCATGCACATCTGCTCATCCAACATCCTCTGTACATCACTTTGTCAGTATCTTTGTGAGGAGTTTTGTAAGATGGGCAGTTGGTAGCATGAGAAGAGCTTCCTATATGATAAGACCGACCGCTGTTGAGGATTCAGACTCATGTGACAGGTGAGCTTGACCCAAAAGACTTGATCTTTTTCCTGTTTGTCTTTTGTGGACAGGGAATAAATCCTTAGTAGTTTTATTCTGGGTCTACATGGTTGTCATGGCAAATAATTCATGAGAAATTGTGTATTCTTCATATTTCACTTCGCTACTCTTGCAGAACACGTATAAAGGAACTCACTGAATCCCCCAACTGCATGTAAATCCTCTGTTGTGGTGACCACTGCCGGCGGCTGTGTCATCTTCTTGCATCCAGTAGTTGTTGCTAGCATAAAATTGCTGGTCAGCAGCACACATAAGTCTAAACAGTTTGATCAGTTCTGTAGGAATGTGACAGCACAGTTCCATTCACTTGCTTTTGGGTGCTGTGGCTGCAACAGGCCATGGTCTGGCTAAAGTTATCCAAAAAAAAAAGAAAAAAAAGGGATATTTAGCAAGGGATAATGAAAGAGGGATACAAATGAAAAGCAGAAAAATGACTTTTCTATTTTTGATTCAACTGACGGGGACAAAAACAGATTTTTATTTTTTTTATCGTTCCTTATAGTGTTTGTTTGTCATTTTATTTTAGCTTCTCTGAATCGTTACATCATTGCATGCAACACTTTATCTGCACTTCCTTTTCAGAGGTCAGAAAGGAAATGTAAAAATAAATAAATAAATAAATAAACCTTCATCTCTTCATTTTAATATCTTCTAAAGGAGGAATTTTAGAAATGTCTTGATGATGAGCTCTGTTTCATATTTAGAAGTTTAAGTCTCTTTCCTTTAACGCTTTTTTTTTTTCTACCCATATTGCTTTTTCAGGAGATTTTTCTCTGAGGATTTACCCACAATTCCCTGCTTGGTGTTGGCAGGAGAATTTGTTGGCTCCCAGCATCTGGAGGGAAAAGTCAGCTACCTGTCAAATCAGACATATACAGAGACACAAACTCAAACAACGGTTATTTCCTGACACATGTTCCATATTTTTTTGTCTTTGTTATATGTAGTTGTGTTATTGTTGGGAATGTGAATGGATGTCAGGGCTGCCATTATCAGATATTTGAGACTTTCGGGTCATCCGCAAAGACCGACATCTGAGCCAACTCGCCTTCACAGCAACCCTCCCTGCACTTCATCATCACAACTCGACTGAATTGCACAAATTGTTAATGCAAGACTCGGTGCCCTATTTTTTTTTTTTGTTTGTTTGTTTTCCAGATGTGATTTAGTAACTTCTTTGCATGTGCTTGTCTGCTCATCCCTGAAAACTGGGTTATTTTAAGCCCTGGTCTGGTTATATTTTTTCACGGGGGAGGAAGTGTGCATGGAGCCTTTTCTTGACAAGTGGGGCTCAGGGATAAATACAAACAGACACAGCTGGGACAAACTGGGCAAGTCAAATGAACTTCACTTATGCCCTTTAAGCAGCGCTGCATTAACGCTGCGTTACTGCATCTATGAAATATGTCACCTGAATCTCCTGTCTGCTGTTAAACACACATTAATGAATCATTGACTTCTTGGTAATGTATTAATTATGGGACCTCTATACACAAGCAGACGACTATTAATATTTGACGTGTTTATTACTATTTTATTTTTGTTCCTGTCTTTGAATTTTGTGAAAGCTACCCCATTACCTTCATAATACAGAAATAATACACTACAACAAGAAATATTCTCACTTATATGAACAAGGGAGAAAAAAAATGGTATGCTATGACTTTTTGTACTGAGTTGAGTAACCATGGCAACACAATTGCAAAAAAAACTAAAGAAAAAGCTGCTATTTTCAATGGAAAGTCATGCAAATGATCAAACCAACAACCCCTTTAATGTCACATTAGTTTGCCATGCTTTAATATACACTCTTGGTAGACCTGCTGACTCTTTTTTTGTTTAAACCTTGAATCATTTCTCAATATCTAGTGGAGTTTTAACAAAATCACATTTAGGTTTTTCATATTTTCTTAATGTTTCACAGACTGTTCAGCTTTATAGTGGAGAATTGATTTTTGGAAGTTCTATTTACTGTTTAGTAAAATGTCTCCTGTTTTTTTCTGATAATTTGGAACCAGTTCACAATACTTACCAGCAATGGAACCACATTTCCCATTTTTTTAGTCCAAGGAGACTCTCAAAGCCCAGTGATTTACAGAATGCAGAGTTCCATTTACCGCCCCATTAAACCTAATAATAATCAGAACACACATAAGCACCTTTTTTTTTTTTAAACATTGTCTCTTCCATACTTTCCACTAAACATTAATAACATTTACATCAGTACATTCAGAAGACTATCCCTACCCTCAAGTTGGGAATAGTTTAGCAATATGAGAAACCAGGAGAACACTTTTGTTTAACTACATAAAAGTGCACTCCTGATGAACATCATAAGAGATTTTCACATTTGGATCTTAAGTATATACTAAGTAAAGCTTCAAAATACAAAAAAAAAAAAAAAAAGAAGAAATAGGAGTGAGACAACAATATGATTGAATAAACAATGAATTGAAAACTACAAACTGAAATAGGCTGTTCTTATAAAAGTCAGAATCTGCACAAAAATGTGACTTTAATGACATTTTCTTTCATGTATTCACACCATCATGACCTGATGCAAAAAAAAGCTTTCTCTCTTTGAATGTGGACAGATTGTTGCGCTGCATAAGCAAGGCCTCTCGCAACGCCTCTCGCAACGCTCCATCGCTGCTGAGGTTGGACAAAGTAAGGGAGTCATTTTGAAAGCACTGTCTGGAACTGATGTCCATTTTTGTCAACTTCCCATTGCCATCCATCCCTAAATGTTCCCATTGGGATTTAGATCAGGGGAATATGCGTCCAAAAGAGTGATGTTATTCTTCTGTTGTCAGTCCTTTGTCAGACATTGGGCCTTGTGAACTGTACAATTGTCTTGCTTTTAAGCCCAGTCGTTACTACACAGACCCCCCCCCCCCACACACACACACACACACACACACACACATTTGACGCCCTTGCACAAATTGTTCTACTGAAGGAAAAAGCACATCAGTAACGTAATATCATTAATGTTGGAAACCATCATGACCGTCAAGGATAAAAATGTCTTCATCTGCCAATAACGTAATAATTTGGGCCCATTTGAAACATAATAAAACCCTAATAACATAATAACATTTTGCCGACATAGGTCATGCTGGAAATGCAGTCATTGTTATGTGTTTTTACTAGACAGAGGTGAGAAGAAATATGAACAGTAAAATAATAAAGTACATTACAAATGCAAATCTACTGATGTCACCTGTGCTACATATATCCCTCTGAATATCCAGTCAATAATGTAGGTAGTCAGCCTCTTTTTAAAAGGCAATATTTAGACCTTTTTTTTTTTTACATTAATGTAAAAATAAAAGAAAGTAAAACACAATTTGTTATATTATTGGCATGGTTATTACATTATCAAAGTTTATTTTTATTAGTGTAAGGTCAATAACGTAATAACCTGCCAATAATGTAATACCTTATTACCATATTGGCAAAATGTTATTACGCTATTGGTAGAGAAATGTTATTACATTATTGGCTTTATTACATTTCAAATGGGCCCAAAATGGGCCCAAATTATTACATTATTGGCAGTTATTATATTTGGGGTTGTAACACACCTTTCAATGTTCCAAGTTTGGTGTCTCTTGCAAAGTCCAAATGGATAATTTTGTTGTGTTGAAGGTGACGAGGCATTTGAAGGCATTTTTAGTCTTAAAGTTTTTCATTCACAGATGGTGTTTGAATGTTATTGGGCTGGAGTCAACACCAGTAACCACCTTAATGTGGGTTGAGAAAAGTCTTGTGTTTTGATAGACAGCCAATCATGTTATTCAGCTCAGTGCCGGTGACATTTCTGTGGGTCTACCACTTAACTTTTGAAGTTTTTGTTCCATAACCCTCAGGATGTTGTAAGAAATTCAAAATGACTCTTTTACTGCATGCAACCTCAACAGCGATGGTGCATTGGCAGAGGTCTTGCTTAACAATCCTCCCACATTCAAAGAGAAAACACTTTTTTTGCCTTTGCCTTCAGTAGCTTCATAACAGTGTGAATATCTAACATAAAATTACACTGAAGCCACATTTTTGGACAGATTTTGTCTTTTAAAGGCTGTGGTCTTAAACTTTCGGTCACCTTATGAACAGTCTATTTCAGTTTATGGTTTTATATATTACATATGGTTTTTGCATTTTAAAACCATATAAAATGTAAAATTCATGCAATTTTCAAATTGGTCTTAAGATTTTGATCAAGAATGTATGAATGTCTGGAAGGGATTCACATTCAATTTCTGGCAAAATGTCCTACCTATTTTACTTTTTATTTCTGGTGGCTTTCATTGTGCTTTATTTTGTTTTGTTTTTTGCTTAAAAATATGCCACAGAATAACATTTTAAAAGACTGTACAACCTTCCCCCAAAATACATATAGAAATAAAACTGATTCTACTGAGAAAATTAGACCTGTGCCTGTCTAAAAATGGATATTTTTGCATCGTGCATGTGGGTCAAAAGAATAACAATAGCTTCTCTTATCTTGGCGGCTGTGGTTGTTAAAAAAGCATACCAGTCAGTCTGTTTATGTGTAGGTGTGCGAGCGTACAGGGGGAACATAGAAGCCCTGTACAATCTGGTTAAATGGCAGGTTAAAGCTTCCTTTCACTAATTTCCAACATCAGTAAAGGCTCCTTTCAGCCTGTTTTCTCTTCAGAGATGGTAAAACACCCAGGAGAGCAGCTCCCAGACATTGACACGTAATTTTGCCAGACTTTCATGCATGCACACCAACACACACCCAAACAGATGACAGATGTTCCAAAATACCACAGTAACAACAACAGATGCAGGCTGGGAAATGCCCTATGAGATCTCTCTTGCGTTAGTATAAAGCAGTTTAAGGTTTTCAAGCAGACATTGGCAATGTGGAGTGATTGTAATTTATGTACTGTGTATGTTTTTACAAGAATCAGGAAGAGCAAGAGTGAAGAAAAGGTAGTTTGTGAGCATGGGGAGGTGTTATTTTCCCTGCATGTTTCCTCATTTGAAGTAGTAGTTTTTCCAGCGCTGCCTTTTCTGAACTTTTGTGTCTCTGTAGATCAACATGACAGGGAGGAAAAGTTGAGGGATTCATGTGTGGGAGCTGCAGCTGGGAATTTAGCCTGGAGAGAAACACACTGAAAGGTCTGCAGCAAACAGAGGAGAGCAGAAGAGACGAAAAGAATGACAGAGGAACGAAGGAGATCAATGTTTGATGCAGAGATGACATGATGCAGGGAACAGGAGGAGAGAAGAATACATGATGAGAAGATGGGAGGAGTGAAAGTGGATTTTTTTTGTGAATGAAATAGAAGAGATGACAGATTGAAGCTGATTTCGTATTCATGGAAAAATCAAGGATATCCAAAAAAAAAAAAAGGTAAAGGCCACACAGATTAGAGGTATATTTTCCACACCAAACACCTGTAGGTCTACAGTACACCACCAAAAGACACTGAAGTAAATCCAGCCCAGCTTACACAACTGGACTTGAACCTGCAGTTGACCAAATATAAACATGTGCATTGCATCAGCGTGGCTAAGCCAGCTGGATATGGTTTCATTCAGATGAGTTGTGATAAGAAGTGCACTGTCTCCACCTCTTCCTGCTTTCAAGGACATCTGCTTTGAGCCTAGGGGTTCCAGTCAGACAGTGAGTAAAACAGTGTACTCGTGTGTTTTGCTCTCACTCTGTCAATCTAATAACCTGTCATTTGATGTTTAGCTGCACACTCACACTCTCTCTCTTTCTCTCTCTCTTACACACACACACACACACACACACACCCCACACCCCACAATGTTGGTGCACTCGCTCTAGTTTCTCTCTCACACTGGCTCTCGTCCTTTAGAGCAGCAGGTCTCTGGAAGCAGCCAAACTGTCAGTGACTGTTGCTAACACATGCTCGCTCTCTGCTCGGCTCTTTCTTCATTTCCTGCCAAGGGAGGAGGAGGAGGAGAAAGGAGGAGGAGGAGTACGAGAAGAAGAAGAAGAAGAAGAAGAAGAAGTGAAGCTAGAAGGAACAGACTGAAACGCAGAGATAGAAAGCAAGAAAAAGAGGGAGGGAGGGAAAGAGAGGGGAGACCTGAACCAGCCTCTGCCTGGAAGCAGCCGACAAGTGATGCCTTGTCATACTCTGGAGCAGCAGCACATTGTGATTTCTTCTCATCCACAAGAGTTTCTCTGCAGTTTTTCCTTTTCTTTTCTTTTCATTTTTCTCCAACAATGAGGAGGGATCGTCTCTTTTTAGCTGCAACCCTCACTGCCATCTTCTCTGCTGACCTTTACTTCATCCTCCTTCCAAAGCTAAGGAGCATCAGTCAGAGGTCAGGACACTCATGCTCATGTGTGTCCCAACAACCTTAGCCTACCCAGTCATGGAGGTCTCGCCACACCTCGGCTTAGTAACTGGACTTCAGTGCCGCCTCAAGAGGGTGTTACAGTGGGTCCTACTGATGATGGGGGATCAAAACTGGAGAGGCTGTTCGCTGACCCTCTGTATAATATCGAAATTCCAGCGGTTGGACCAGAGGAGAGGCTGCTGCAGGTAGAGCAGCTGATGGAGTATTATAGGAAGAAGGTGTCACGCTGGGAAAGGGTCAGTTTCTGTGGTATTATTTGTTAAATCCCATGTGATCACTGCTTATTTTTGCACATGGTGACACTTATTTTGAATTGTAAGTCATGACTAATGTGTCATTTCCACACTTTTTCTGTGTTGCTTAACTTTCTTTGCAAAAAAAAAAAGGAGTGTTTACTGTGAAATCATGTTCTGGGGTTTGATGCAGAGTCATTAATACTAAAAAAAAAAAAAAAAAAAGAAGAGGTCTGACCCATACAGATACTCATGCACCCACAGGCATCATGTGGTGCAGACAATCCCAAGTCATTCTCGAAGCCAAAAAATCTTCTGAGGAGTGTGCGTCATAAAAGTCCTAACGTGGAGTGGGCTGGAACAGAAAACCTTGCAAACATGTCATTCTAAGAGCTTGTGTCTGGAACGCTCTCTTTAAGGTAAACAAGGATTTAAAAGTACTAAAACCCATCTTAATCTGTGGCAGCCGAAGCTGTCTTGGCTTGTGAAGCTGCCTGTCTTTATCGACACAGTGCATTCCCTTAAGAGAGGATACAGAATTTTGGGCACTTGTGGTGGAAAATACGAAATATGAGCAATGAATGTCTTTCTTCACTGTTGATTTTTTTTTTTATTGTTTCTGTTTTCTGGCATAGAAATTTGCATCTACTCAACCACTGGATGATGCAAATGTATTTTAGATATTTCCTTCTTTATAAAAGTAGAACAAATACCAAGAAGTTCAGGTAAAACCAGCAGATTTATTTGCATGTTGCAAAGGAAACAATGCTCACAAACCTGATGTGCTGCTCAGTGTGTGTTGGGAGTCGGAACAAAGTAAAGCAAAATTCTCAGTGAGACATTCTTAGTCCTCTCTCTCTCTCTCTCTCCTCTCTCTCCTCTCTCCTCTCTCCTCTCTCTCTCCTCTCTCCTCTCTCTCTCCTCTCTCTCCTCTCTCTCTCTCCTCTCTCTCTCTCTCTCTCTCTCTCTCTCTCTCTCCTCTCTCTCTCTCTCTCCTCTCTCTCTCTCTCTCTCTCTCTCTCTCTCCTCTCTCTCTCCTCTCTCTCTCCTCCTCTCTCTCTCTCTCTCTCTCTTTAAAATCCCCTTTACATTCTACAGCCTGCATGGTCTCCTCTGTCCTGGGTACCCTGAAACTGTCAGTCCAGCTTCTTGGATGACTGATGAACAGACTCTTACATTTATAGCCCTTTGACCTCTCATCACTTTATTTAGCTTGTGATGAAGTTTGTTTGAGTTGGGAGATGACCGTCCCATTCAGTGCGGTCAGCTCTCGCCATGCGGTGCCCCTCTCACCACAGGCTGTTTTGAACTCAGATTATTCTTGTTCATGCTTTAAGCAACGGTCTGTTGTATACAGATGATAAAACAAAGAGAATCATAGGAGAACAACACCTAAATACAGTAGGAATTCAACTGATTTCTGGCTCTTTTTAACAGTATTTTGTATAGAAGACTCCAGCACTGCATTTTTCTAAGTATTAAGACTAGGAGTTGGCATGAGTGCAGTTTTGGGATGACAGGCCCTGTTTCAGTCAGACTATATTATGATATAGAGTAACACATGCAGACGTGTTCAGTAAGCAGAAATAAGGGATTACACTTTGACTTGACATCACAATGGAAAGAGGATATTTGTGGTTAGAATCCACACAAATGTATAATCATTAATGTTTGCACTCGCTTCAATAGTTTGTACTTTGACACTGTTTGTAATACTTTGCAATTGTTTTTATAACTTTAATTGTGTTGTTTTTATGTTGTCTTACTTGTTCATCTATATATTTTATGGTTCTATTTCTGTATTAAAACTACAGATATGACTTAAGTGTTAACTAACTGTGTTGTCCCTCTCAAATAAACTAAAGTAAACTTTTATTACCCTCTGTTTGTCATGTCACTCCTCAGACACATGAAAATCTACAGCGAAGCCGCAGCGATTTCCACGTCACCGTGACCGAACACGAGGTGAGCTTTGACCCTGACGCCAGCTGGCTGAAATTCCACCTGGGAATCAACCGCTATGCTCTGTACTCCCGAGACGACCCCGCTATCCCACAACTTCTCAAAGACATGCAGAATATGGCAGTCATCAGCGCAGGTGATTGATGGGATTTAAAGTTTCTAGAATTACCATAAAACAGGTCTTTTCAGTTCAAGTATGAAAAGGCCCATTTGGAGTGTCCCTGGGACCCAAATGTAAACCAGTATATTGTGAAGTACCCTGAAGTACCCTCCACTATCAAAACACTGTACACTGTATATAAGGACTTAAAGCAGAAACACAATGTAATAAATAATCTATTACAAGTAAAAGTCCTGAGGAAAGATTTGTTTGTATCATAAGTAAAATATGAGCTTCTTATTCAGTGTATTTTATTCAAGGTATTAAATTAATACAGGGTATAAATATTTTTGACTGACTCATGCATTAATTAGGAGTCGGTTCAACATCATTAGTATTTTACTGGCTTCATTCCAGTCATTTATTTTATCTGTTATTATATGTAAAAAGTTCAAATAAATTCAAATTGTGTTCAAAAGTTTTCATACACTGGCAATATTTGTGCAGTTTTGACCATTTTTCCCTATTTTTATGTTTTATTTAATGTTTGTGCTTTTTTTTGGTTGTCTCATTTTTTTTTTGTTTGGATCCAAAATAAAATAAGATTTATGTTTTCTTGAAATCATGGTACACTTTCCATATACTGCCAGGGTATGTAAACTTAGAAACACAACTGCATAAGCGTGGAATTATATGTAGTTGAGTAAAACTACTTCACTCTGAAATTTGATACAGTACAATTATAAAGTACCATGACACAAAAACTGTTTGGTCAACCACAAGTTTGTCAAATGTGCACTTGTTAACTGGCCAAATATATTCCACCACTGGAATTGGGGAAATGAGCTCATATATCATAGTATATTTATTACTCTCTTAATTGTCAGCCCAATAAAAATGGTTCCATGTCCATATTTTGGGTACTTGACGCTAAGTTTGGGAAAGTCTGACTTTATATATTTACAATAAAGTCGAGAAAACGTACGTATATATGTGTACATATGAGTACATATGTATGTGTATATGTATATATTTATGTATTTTTAGGTTTTTTCTTTCCTCTACCTCAGGGGTGTCAAACTGTGGTCCTCAATGGCCGGTGTCCTGCATGTTTTAGATGATTCCCTCTTCCATTACACCTGGAGGCCATTACATCATTATCAGTCTGATGAGGAGCTGATTATTAACTCTTTAAGTGTCAGCGTTGATGCATTCTGAATGGATAATTTAGTTTAAATATTCAGAAAAATTCAACCGTTTTCCTTTATTTTTGTGCACGGAAAAGGTACCAAAAAGCAAGAAGTGTTTTTTTTTTTTTTTAAATTATTATTATTATTTTATTTCAACATTTTTTAAAGGCAAAATTAAAATGGCTGGGACCAAATTTCAATACTAGTTTTCTTCTTTAGTAATTTTATTTTTCAAAATTTTCCACATTATTTGTCACTTTGGAAACATTTATTTTTTTGTTGCTCATTTTGTTTATTTTTCTACATTTTGTTTTTTCAAATGTTTTTCATTTTTCTTTGATTTTCTGCCATTTGTGTCTTACTTTGCTCATGTTACCAATTATTTTGTTAGTTCTCAGGAGTTAAAGGGTTAAACTGAATCACATGGAAGAAGGAAATATCTAAAACCTGCAGGACACCGGCCCCTCGAGGACTGGAGTTTAACACCTGTGCTCTACCTGTTTGATAGCATGAATTGTGTAGTTTAAGATGTAGGGTAGGTTGGCATTAACAAGCTTTGCTTCTGCCTGAGCCTTTTTCAGTCAAATTCTGGATTGTTCTCTCTTTTTTGCTGTTTTGAAATGATTGTATGACTGAAATAAACTAAAATAAACTAAAATAAAAATAAAAAATAAAAACAAAATACAGTTTTCTACCAAATGGACATGATTCAGTCCTGTAGATCTGTAATAGATGAATAAAAAACTAATTAATTTACACTTCAAATGTTTTGTCTCTTACAGATTACACTCAAGATGAGAAAGCCTTGAAAGGAGCTTGCGATTGTTCTCAAGGTATATTCAGATTGGAACATTAATCTCACTAAGTGTGTTGTATTACACTTTATGTGCAGTATGTATGAGCAGAGTGTTGGACGTGTGACTAGCCTCTCTGTTCGTCTCTGTGTGTCTTCTCTTGCTGTGCTTGGTGGTGCTGTCAGTAACAAACACACTGCGGCCTTTGTGATACTGAGGATTTTGTTTTCATTTGGCACCGAAATTCGGATTTGTCTTTCTGTGTAAGACACATGGTTTGGGGCAAAAAAAAAAAAAGGCAAGGCAAGGCAAGGAAAAAACACTGGCAGTCAATGTGTTCAAAGTGGGGACTCTTAATTAAATGTTTGATGTGTTCTTGCTCAGAGGGAACCCAGTGTTTCAGCGCTTCAACCTACACCACCTACGCTGTCTTCTCCTCTGTCTGAACAGCATGAAACCAAAGCTGTAAATGTATAGACACATAACACATTTAGCTGCAAAGTTATTTTCATTAGAACTCCCTGTTACAGAAACGACCTGGTGGTTTTTAATGACTGTTAACTAGCCTCTATGATGCTTAATTTTATATTCTGTCTTTAACTTTTGTCAGTGTGTGCCTTTTCTGACACTCATCCACTGTTTGTTTGTGTGTGAAAAAAGTTTTGGTGTTTTGGTTCCGTCTGTGCCTTACCACCATCTGAGCACTATGAAGTCGTTGACCACACAAACATCTTTCCCTGCCAAAAAGAAATGCATCAAAACAGCCCAGTCCCTTCATTTTTAGATCTAACCTCAGTCGTTCTGATTATTTTCAGTCGCCAACGTTTGATGCCAACACAGACTGTTTGTTCCTTTTTTTTTTTTTTTTTTTCCCCTCTGATTCAAGTTGAGAAAAAGTGGATGTTGTAAAGCCTATATGATTGTTAACTATTAATACCTCAGAGTTTTATAAGGTGCAGCAGAGCAGGCGTGTGTGGGCTGTGTGGCCGACTGCTGTGACATAACAGTCTGACAGAGTGAAAATCTGAGGGAAAAAAAACAAAAAAAAAGTCCAATTACTTTAAAAAAAACTTCCTGTCATTAACTGAAAACAGATAAATACAGACTCACTTATGAACTTATAGTCAACATTTGCCAAAAGATCATTTCCACAAGTTGTAAATTATCTATCGTCTTATGTGTTTATCTGATATTGATAACCCATTTTATCTAACTCTTGTTGTTTTTTTTTTTCTTTTCCAGTGGTGAAACCCAGTGGACACCACCTAAAACTGGCTCTGAAGATGCGTAACTTTGCTAAGGCCATGTTCAAACCCATGAGGTAAAAACTCAATCTATTCTACTTAAATCTGCAGGAATTAAAATCACCAAAATATACATACAGCCTTCACTTCTGTAGTTTTCTCCTTTTTATTTAAATCAAAAACCTAAATATAAAGACAAATGAACCTGATGCTTTGGGAGACAAACTAAACCAACACTATGGATAAAGCCATATTATGAAATGAATACACAACTTAAGTCAGAATTGGAGGTTTATAACTGAAATTGACAGATGTGCTGCATCCAGAAGTGTGTAGATGAACATTTTCACCAATTTGTAGATGGATATTTTGTAAAATGAAAGTCGTGTAGCCACAGTTTTTTTTTTTAAATAAAGGAAGAAAATATAGATACCCTCATATCATGATGACCTAAGTCATATTTTTGGCCAAATTGTATCTGTTTAACTTTACTACTACACTTCATTTGTACATCTATGACTGTACTTTATTGCTTGTACACCAGTCACTTTACCTCATTTTACACATTTGCCATTTTGACAATTGTATATGTCCTATTTCTTATATTTCTTGTATTCCTTGTTTATATTGTATATTGTTCTTTTACTGTAAATTAAGCTCCTCATTCTTTACTGTCTACTTGCTGCTGTAAATATGGGAATTTCCCCACTGTGGAAATGCAAATACATTACAAATACACTGTAATTTTCACATTACAAATACATTGTATTTGTAATTTGATCAAAATACATTGATCAAATTTAAACAAAGCTTTTGGGATGTTTCTTCACATTGCACATGAAGTAATAGTGTATATAGTACAGTCAGGCCCTACATGTTTTCACCACACTTAATTACTACATACTTAAACCAAAACAATACAACAATGTGGTATTATCTCAAATAGTATCTAATGTGAAAACATTAATTTCAGGCATTTGAGACTTGACTTGGACTTGACTTGGACTTGTAAAAAGTGACTTGTGAACATCTCTGGAAACAAGTGCTTAAAGTGACGTACAGATATCAAAAGTACATTGACTACAGCAAGTATTTGTACTTCTGAACTTTCTTCAACCACAAATATACTGTAATAATCAATTGTACAAATTCCTCTAAAACAGAAAATAATTAGATTATATTATGTGTTTCTTGCTTCCAAACATTAAAACATGCATTTATGTGCATTCAACAAAGAACTTGCACTCAACCAGTTGATAAAAAGCAAAAATGAGAAAATGTCCTATAATACAGATCTATAAATATTACTAAAATAAGAGAATATGGAAGATACTGACCAGAGGTGGTAAAAGTACTCACATTCTGTACTTAAGTAGAAGTACAGCTACTTATGTGAAAAAATACTCTGGTAAAAGTAGAAGTACTAATTCAACTCAGCTACTTAAGTAAAAGTAAAAAAGCACAATTTCTCAATTGTAATAAAGTATAAAAGTAAAACTAAATATTTTTTGGCAAGAATACAATAATGCTTTTTTTAAAATTATAAATATGAGATTACAAATACATACATTTAAGAGGAAAATGTTAAAATTGTAAAATGAAAAGCCAAAATGGTAAGATAAAAAGTTTAAATTGTGAGATAATAGTCATAACTATAATCTATAAAGCCACAGTTTCTCTCCTCCATTGAAGTGACTCATTTTTCATGCTGTCAAATGTGTTTAGTTTGAAAAAATAATGAGTCTATTCTGAGAATGTAAAAAGTATAAAGTACAAATATTTATGCAAAAATGTAGGGAGTAAAAGTAAAAAGTTGCCCCGAAAAATAAATACTCAAGTAAAGTACACATACCGAAAAAAAAATCTACTTAAGTACAGTAATGAAGTACTTTTACTTAGTTACTTTACACCTCTGATACTGACAAAAACCAGAGAAAATGTGTTTATATATATATATATATATATATGGTTTCTTTCATGTTACATACCCCGTTCTACTGGAGGATTTAACCTCTGATGTCCTCTGCAGTTCATCCTGCAACATCTCCTAGTATTTGAGTCTTTTTGTCGTGTTGATCCATGACTGTGTGTGTTTGTCAGGCAGCAGAGGGACATGGAGACCCCAGAGGACTTCTTCTACTTTGTCGACTTCCAGAGACACAACGCAGAGATCGCTGCCTTTCATCTGGACAGGTGCTGCTCCATAAAGCTCATTATTATTATTGTGTGTGTGTGTGTGGGGGGGGGGGGCTCTTTCTTGTTTTACTGACATCTGTGTGATATTTTTGTGACTGTATGCTGCAGTAGTGCTCCAGGGTAATTTTAACTCTAGTTGCACATCTGTTTCTTTATTGGCTTCAGTTATTGTTCTCTTGCTACAAATGCATTTCTTTGGGCTCTTTTATTTTACAGAAACAATCCCTGGGATAAATGAAAAACTAAAAATAGCAACTAAATGGACTTATTAATGCTTTTCAAAGCTGTGTACAGTGGTATCAATGCGACTGGTTAATTGTGTTCCTTGAAATTAATCGGCAACAGTTTAAGTATTTATTGCATCGTAAAAGGAATTCATGATGAAACTGGATTGCAATCACAGCGCAGACGCAAGATACCAAGAGCAACATGCAATCATTAAAAATAATCCTAAGAACAATTACATTTCAGCAACAAAAAAAACAAAAAAAAAAGGAGGCCTAAAAAGCTAAGTGTCTGTGCCAATATATAAATATACACCACCCAGCCTCCACATGGATTGCAACATATTTGGCCAACCTAAGATTTCCACACAGGCTGATCGCTTTAAACCATAATCTACGGACACACACACATCCATGCAATTGCACTGAGGTGAGGTGAATCACTCTGAAGTATAGTCATCGGAGCTAGACAGTATCATTACGAAGCCAAAGACAATGACAAGTCACTAGCTTCAACCACACACGATGGAAAAAAAACAGGATTGCCACATCAACAGTAAACATAGTCACTTCATGCCAACAGTTGTTATTATAATGGAACGACTCATAACACATTTCTCGATTAATATTAGATAACATCAGTATATTCCACCAAACCAGGGGCTTCACAGCCATTTAAAATGTGGGGGTGTTCAAGGTTGTGGCACATGAGCAAAATTTTCTGTGTCTATCATCGGAAAATTAACGAATAATTATCCATTAATGGTTACATTTTTATATTAAAAAAGTAATATATGGTAAAAAAAAAAAATATGTGTTTTTCCTCAACATTTATTCAATTCATGAGTCAAAAATATGAGATAAAAAACAGATTTTACAGACACTGTACCTCTTTTTTTTTTTACAAAAATGTTTTGTCCATGTCAGGGGAGATGACTAAAAATATGTTCCTCAGGAGGAACATCAGTGAAAAAAATTTGAAAACCACTGTCTTATGGTAAATGTCACAGAACAAGACATAGTTTAGTTAAATTAGTTTAACAATGGTAACATTTGTCATTACTTACTGGTTGATGACTGTTTGTTAACACCATGAAGAAAAGCTGTTTACATTAACAGCGAACTGAGGTGCGTTTCATTTACATATGCTGTTGTTCCGCCCGGGCGGGGTAAACAGTTTAAACCATAGATATTGTAACGACCCCACAATGTTATTGATGTTTGTTTGGCGACCGACATTAACTGTTTATCCTGAAATAAAAAGTAGGTGAGACCAGCTCTCCTGGATCAAGTAACGATATAATATATAAACTCAGGAAAAAGTGGGGTGTGTGAAATCATCTGGTTGGAGAAGTGGTGGTGTAGCAACACCCCCATCCCCCATGGGTGTGACACCCATGCACCAAACCTTACAGATACATCCCTCTGCTCACTCCTGTGTTTTTTTGGGTTTTGGTCTTCCACTTTGTCTGTCTCACTTTTCTCCATGTCGTCTGCCACAAGCCTTTATCATTATGTCTCATAATCAGCAGTTGGGGAATACCGGTGATTTGAGGATCAGCAATTCAGCCTCACAGTCGGATGATTATTGTGTGATTACTGTTTTCGAGACACAGCTGAAATAAGGC
This sequence comes from Siphamia tubifer, assembly GCA_020466265.1. Taxonomy (NCBI): domain Eukaryota; kingdom Metazoa; phylum Chordata; class Actinopteri; order Kurtiformes; family Apogonidae; genus Siphamia; species Siphamia tubifer. Next base: position 18,340,195 of record CM035801.1, on the reverse strand, counting down.
CCTCAGGGAGGTGTATAAGCAAATGTATTTAAAAACAGCCAGTCCAATTACACAGCGGGGAGACAGTCACTGGAGCTCATTCATTGATAAGAATCTGTAAAAATGAACTGTAAGCTCCTGTGAAATGAGGTAAGGAGTCAGAGATAAAGACACCTTCACTGTCAGAGGCATCCCATTACATTTACATTATGGTTATGTAACAGAGATAGGGAGCGTGAACTCTGTGAACTTACAATTGGAAATTCTCTCCAAGTTTTCTTGTGAATCTCAGTGAAGGTTTTTGTTTTGTTTTTTAGGATCCTGGACTTTAGGAGGGTTCCACCAGTGGCCGGCAGGTTGGTGAACGTCTCAGGAGAAGTCCTCCAGGTCACTCACAATGAAGATTTACGAGCCGTGTTCTTCACTTCTCCTGGTAAAATTACACTGTTGGGCAAATATTGAGCTTTTGTTCCCCCCTCTATTTCATTTGCTCAGTCAAATAGTCAAGCTGTGATGTCACCCACCCTCCACCCAAAGTAAAAAAGTACTATCAGAGTCATTAGGGTGTCTGCAGTGACACAAGTTTTGTCATTTCTCCGCTGTAGGGCAGAGAAAAGATAAAAGAGGTGGCATAATATCAACAATAGTAACAGTAACAATCATGGTGAGAATTATAATGACAACAATAACTAGAACAAGAACTGAGTAAACTGAGCAATAAATAAATAAATAAATAAATAAATAAATAAATAAATAAAAACTATAAAGACCCAGAGCTACTTTTGTTAGTTCCCAAAAGTTATATCTTACCATTTATTATAATATAATACTCTTTGTTTTGCTTTTTTTTTGTGAAAATCTGGTATTTTTCTATATCTCTTTCACTGATCATGTACTTTAATCATCATGCTGAGATTCCTTTTTGAGAGTAATTTTAACAAAATCAAGGAACACTTTTTTTTTTAAAAAAGTGACTTTTTCAGTAAAATATATCAATAAACTCCATGTCTCCAGTTGATTTTACTGACATATCAATGTTGTTGTTACATGGGCATATACATCAGATGCAATGATCCATTTGAGTAAAGGTCAAAGGTCACAATTAAATAAAAGTTCAAAATCATATTATCGGTTATAACTCCAGAACAGAGGGTCACAGAACTTTCAGATTGATACCAAACGATGCAGAATGAAGATTTCTACAATTGTCATACTTGGTGTTATCACCTACGACCAATAGTTTTTGAGATATCTGGAGGTCAAAGGTGAAATGTCGCAAAATTAACTTCTGTAACACTGTTTGTGTGTGTCAAACATAGACATATCATGCTATAACTTAATCAATACTGAATATATTAGCATAATATTACATGCACTAACGCATATATACATAGAACCAAATTATTAATATTACGAAAGGTCAAAGGTCAAGGTTGCATTTACCAGAAAGGTCAAAATCACATTATTGGCTGTAATTCAAGAACAGGTTGTCATAGAAACTTGTGAATGGCACAAAATAGGGGCAAGATTAGGCATTCTCTGAATACTGATTAGTTACATGTATGGATAGAATTAGTGTCTTTAACATTAGGTAACATTTTAGATCAGTACATGGTTTTGGTCACTGGTGAATATTTAAATAAAAAATAAAATAAAAAAAACATGAACAAAATATCATCAACAACAACAAATCCCATCCCTCACAAGCATTTTACTTGATTTGCCACATCTCTTATAATTGTAAAAACACATTTGTGATGACCTTGACCTAAATTCAACAACATATAAATGGATCTATTCTGGATCCACCTCACACCTTTCCTGAAAATTTAATGGAAATCAGTCCGGTACTTTTTGTGTAGACTTGCTGACAAACTGAACCAAAAACATTAGTCTCACTTCCCATTTGGAGGGGTGGGATAATAACACCATCAACCACTCCACACAACAGCAGTAGTGTGACCAAGTCAGCGTCAGGCTTTGGACTAATCTGTACAGGTTCACTGTGTGATATTGAACGGCGTCTTGCAGTGAAGTTACCAGGCGTCCGTGAAAAACGTAGAATGCTTTCATTAGAGTCTGTGTTTGTTTTGTCTGTTATAGGCTTTTAGTTACGAAAACATTAACTCTACAAACACAGCTGATGGTAATGCACCTTAACAGTGGATGGATACCACGCTCTGTAAAATAGAACAAAGGAAGAGGAAGTCTGTTCTGTTACCGCGAGTAAAGCATCACAAAGGCCAAAACAACTGAGAAACAGGATATAGAGGATATACTGGATCTATGAAACTGGTGTCATTATGACTGAAAGTCACAATAATAGTTGAATGTATATACTAAGTTCATAAAATAAGGGTTTATAGGGTAGAATGAGTAGGTTGTCCTAAAATCCTCTTCCTTAAATTTCAACTTCCAAACAGATTTAAATCTATATCTGGTCAGTTTTGGAGGTTTTTTTGTAGTTTTTTCCCAGTTGTTACGTTTTAAAAATCAGTTTAATCAGTATTTTCCATCTAAATCATATACTTTTATGTAAAAATGTCAATTTAAAGGGATTTTGTGTATGATTTAGAGATAGATGTGCAGATTATGGAATATAAGGTGAGGTGAGGTCATGTGTAATTGAATCTGCCATGATTATACACTGATGGAAACATAATAATGGATATTATACTCCACACCTGTATATATAATTCCTCCTAAATCCCTCTAAATCTTACACACGGTAACTTTAAATGGTCATTTTTACAGAAAGTTTAATGATTTATACAGAAAATACCAGTTACATTTATTTTTAAAACTTGAAAGTTTGGAGTTTGACACCTGTGATCTAGATGAGTCCAGGAGCATTGTCCTAATAGAAGAACCGGTCCTCAGAGTTTGGAAACATACTTTTGGATTCCATTTACTTTTACAGTACTAATAATAACACTATTTTTGCTTATTGTAAGAAGAGCGTGAAGGCCACAATAGTGGTTTTTATACGTATCTTTCTTAAATAAAATATGAATCCAATATCTATTAAGTACAATAACATGTGCTTGTGTTAGAATTTAATAGATATAGGAATAGAATGGCTGTCATACATACACACATATTGATTTCAGAGGGAATAGCAGTGGTTAATATCCAGCATATTACTCTGACAATGATCAGCAGAGTTATGTTTTTACAGGTCTGTTTGTTTGTCTGTCAGCAAAATAACTCAAAAAATTATGGATGAATTTGGCTGAAATGTTTAGGAAAAGTTGATAATGGCACAAGAAAAACATGATTATATTTAGATGGTGATCAGTGAAGGTATTGGGGGGGGGGGGGGGGTATCTGATTTTCTAAGGCTCTACTTTTCTAGTTAGCTTGAATATAATTTAGCTTTTCAATAATAATGACACTAGTTATGTGGCTCCGTATATCCATGGTCTAAAACTAATCCTTTTCCACAGTTATTCCAGGCCTGTGTGATGCTTTCCTTGCTGGTTGTGATGCAGCACGAAAAGCCAGAGCTGATCAAACACCATGTAATTATATGTGAACTGGAAACTCATTTATATTCCACTGTTTTTCTCCACTTTCCCAAAACAGCCAACAACACGTGTTTCTTTGCCAAGTGTCTGTACGTCTGCAAGACAGAGTACGCAGTGTGTGGGAGCCCTGACCTGCTGGAGGGCTCACTGTCAGCCTACCTACCCGGCCTCAGCATCGCACCCCGCATCTCCATCCCCAACCCCTGGATACGCTCCTACACCTTCACCGGACGGGAAGAGTAAGACGTCACCTGATGAAACCATGCACATGCTACCGGTTTGACATGAAGAGCGTTTCCCACTAATGACTTTGTTTTTAAAGGTGGGAGGTGAACCCGTTCTACTGCGATACTGTAAAGCAGATGTACCCCTACAACTCAGGCAACAGGCTCCTGAACATCATAGACATGTCCATCTTTGACTTCTTAATAGGTACTTTAAGATGATTCTAAATATAACCTGCACTTTGAATAGCAGAGAAAGTCCTTCCTTCTGACTTTTCTAATAGTCTTTCTTTTCTGCAGGTAACATGGACAGACACCACTATGAAATTTTTACCAAATTTGGAGATGAAGGATTCCTCCTCCACTTGGACAATGCCAGAGGGTGAGAGACAGTGTCTATTAACGTCAACATTAGGGCTGAATAATCTATCGTTTTGGACCGAAAATCATGATTTCAGACGACGCTATTTATTTTGGGATTGTCAAAGCTGCCTTTTTTTTTTTTTTTGCAGTGGTCCGTACTTTGCTTTGTCAACTATTTTACAGCCCATACTGATTTATTTTATTTAATTTTTAATTTTTTTTTTTACCTCAGCCTTAGCCAATGACCGATACAGGCCGCCACAATATTTGGAGCCGAAACTGATAGTTTTTTTTCTCTGTCAAATGAAAACAAATGTCAGAAAATGTTCAATTACAGTTAGAAAAAAATACCTTTTTCCTCTTTTTTTAAAATTTTTTCTTCTTTTTTTCCATTTTTGGTTTCATTTTTCCACCCTTTTCCCTTTGCTTTTTTTCCCCAATTTTTTCTTCTTTTTTTCCTTTTTCTTCTGCCTGTTAGTAAATCAGTGCATATGGCATTTATTCTTTGAATGGTACCGTTTCTGTGATGTTTGCAAATGTTTTGTGAATCACTGAAACTGGATTTGAATAAAAAATCGTGAAGTAAATTGAAATCACAATATCTGCCAGAAAAATTGCAATTCAATTGTTTCTTAAAAATCGTTCAGCCCTAATTAGGATGTGCAAGTCTACCTTCTTTTCTTTTCGTTTTTTTTTTACAAGTGGGATCATATTCTGTTTTTAGATTTGGGAGACACTCTCAAGATGAGATGTCCATCCTGGCTCCTCTGTCTCAGTGCTGCATGTGAGTATATATATATATATATATATATATATAAATAATATATATAAATAATATACTGTACCTACCAACCCACCCTCTAAACCACAGACATGTGTCCTTGTATCTGGATTCATATTAATGTTAATATCAGATCTGTGTACGAACTCCTAGAACGACTGCCTGTATTTTCCTAAGCTCATTACTTGAGTTTATTTTAATTATGGCCGTCAAATGATTGCAATTTTTAATCAGATTTATCACAGAGTTGCGATGGATTAATTTAAATTTAAAAAAATTATCAACACTCTTCATGTCCGTCAACTGTTTTGTCTCTGTTTTGTTTGTTTTTTTGCACTCAAATTTCCCACAAAAACAAAAAATTACAGTAAGAGGAAAAAACGCAGAGGAAAAAAAAACATACAAAAATGTTTTAAAAATCCACTAAAATTCACACAAAAAACACAAACATAAAAAGCAATGAAAAATTCAAAACATTCAAAAATATCCAACACATATGCAATAATATGAATATATATATATACAAATAACATGTTTATTCAACAACTTTGACAGTTTCAATAAAACGACTTGAAATAAAACAATTGTAAATAACTGTTCCATTTAATTGTGTTAAAATATTTCATCATATTAATCATCATGATGGATTAGTGTGTGTTAATGCGTTCATTTTGACAACCTTATTTTTAATGCATCGTAGTGGAATATTCTATTATTACCTCTGCTCAGTGCGGTTTGTTTGTCTCTTAGCAGGATAACTCAGAAAGTTGTGAAAGTATTTGATGATGATGAAATTTCCAGGAAATGTTGATAATGGCAGGAACGAATTATTACATTTTGGTGGTGATCCAGGTCACTGTCTGGATCCAGGAATTTTTTTAAGCATTCCTTATCATTACAAGATAAGGTCAGTTTCATCATATGCATATATAACTCCACAATATCGATAATGATAATGTGAATTCAATGTTATATATATATCTGTTCAAGGTCCAGGAATTCATTTTAGGAGTAAATTAATCACAGCACAGTGGGGGGCTGATCTGCCTTGGCAAACGTCTGCATTTTCCAAGTGTTTTTCTAGTGTTTTACTTTTTTTGCATTGAAACATCCAATATGAACTTCCTTCAAAAGGCCACTTCTTACTTTTACACCTCGTGTACATTTCAAAACTTGTACTTTTTCACATTTACTGCCATAAAATAGTTGAATCAATGTTTCTACTTGAGTTGTTTTTACATAAGTATCTGTCGTTCTACTTGAATAAAGAATGTGTCTATTTTTATCCATTTTAATCCAACTTTTATGTGTGATTGTACTAAATTAGGCATAAAATTGATAATAAATCCTTAAATCTGGCACTCAAAGATCTGAAAAATTCCACAGACACAATAAATATTTCAGTATTTGCTTTGGAAAACTTTGTGAAGAATAAATGTTGATCATTTTATCATAACAGAGATGTGAATGAGTGGATGGAGGGGTTCAAGTACGAGTGTTAACATCTTAAAGCTCAACATCAGAAGCATTAGTGGAGAAATGTAACGTCAGCTGTATTTGAACATGGTTAACATGGGATCATAAAAATAACTGAGTTAATGCAAGATCTTAAATTTGACCAGATGCATAAAAACAGTTTCAACTCATGAATTTAACTTCCTCAAACCTTTGGATTCACTGATATTAGTGTGTTTAAAAACAACTACTTAATGTTTTATTGTGGTGTTTTTTATCTTAGTATTTTTAGCTTTTAATTTGTAGTTTTTATTTTGTTTTATTGTGTTTTTGTCTTAGTATTTGTAGCTTTGATTATATTTATTATTTTTTTTAGACTTTTATTATGTTTTAGTGTGTTTTTCTCTTAGTATTTTGGGACTATAACGGAGGATGTGCCCCTATTTCTTGCAGGGGGTGGACCACCTGGGATAATTTCCTGTGAAGTCCAAATCTCATATTTTGGGAACTAGTCCTTTAATAAATCAAGAATTGATATTTTTCATTTCAGACCAATTCAATAATAACAAATGCAGACGTCACATGGTATAGAAGGCATCTTTTTATCCCATGTATTTAATAATTCCAAAAATAATAATAAAAAAAATAAATCTTTCATTCACTACATGCGTTCTGTTTTAGACCTTTGCATGTCTAGTTATACCACGATTACTATTTCAATCTCCTACGTATATATATATATATATATATATATATATATATATATATATATATATATATATATATATATATATATATATATATATATATATATATATATATATATATATATATATTTTTTTTTTTTTTTTTTTTTTTTTTTTTTTAGTGCAATAATTGTCATTCCTGGTTAAAACCATCAAAAACTAAGTATCAGACTCAAAAGAAAACCATTTAATGAGATCATTCTTATTTTACTAAGCAGGTACTGAAAATACCCTAATGGTAGCATCAATTATATGTAGAGGGTTGAGTGAATCAGTACAGGGAGGAGCCTAATGTTCTGGTGACCAATCAGATTAACTAATAATCTGATGAACTAAATAATAAAGGAGGTTGAAATAGGGTAAAAAATTACAAAAAAAAAAATCTTCCATCGGGATTTATTTTTTATACAGTTGATCCTGTTAGACATGCAGAGTCATTTATAAGACAGCTCTGTTTAGGGCAGATTTAAAACATGTACTTCTTACAATTAATGAAGGGAGAGTCCAAAAGACTGCAAACAAATGGCATAAATATATTTATTTCATTTTATTTATTGGACTGTGCCATCTGGATGCTGCTCAGAATTGATCTTTTCTCTGTGGGATAAACCAGTAGATTCAGGTTTAATCCCCAGTAACAAAGTGTTTGTTCCTTGTACAGAATATAAATGAGAGCAGATCAGGTTAAATACTAAAAAAACGGGAACTTTCCTCAATCTCAGAACTTCAGAAAACGCCTGTGATACATGTCTGCCATACTGTCATGCATGTTGTAATATTTCTTTCACTGTGGTTGTCTTGAACTTAAAGCTGTCATTCCATGGTTATTTCATTAATATCACTGTGTTCTCTATTGTTATTGAATTCATTGTGTGTTGGTTCTATTTAAAAAAAAAAAACATCCAGATTGTTTTGTTTCTAGCTGTTTTTTCACGATAGAAAAATGATAGAGTTTACCGGTACTTCCTCATACATGTCCATAACGCGGTGATGAGGCGTCTCTGATCAGCTCAGAATGCGTGAAGGAACACTCCCCCCTCCCTTCTCACTCTATGCATGTGTTTATCTTTACCAGAGTATCATCCAGCTGGGTTTCGTGTTGTTGCTTATTCTGATTTCCACAGAGAGCACATGAACCAGTTTGCCATCCGCCATTTTTTCCAGTTTGTGCAGCAGCTACTGTGGCGCCGTCTTCTCTTGTAGATGCTAATGCTAATGCTACTTAAGATTCGCTGTGATGGAGGACGGGCTTAACCCCACGTGGGTGACGCTAAAGTCCATCTGACGTCTTTTTCTGGGTCCCTCGTTCCTCTCGTGGTTTTCTGTGAATTACGGTATGCAGCCAGCGGAGGTGACAAACCACTTTTAAAAGCAGCGTGTTTTGGTAACTCGGGGTGACCCATCAGATTCCAAAAGGAGCGTGGAAAAGTGGTTTTCGGCGGGAAAAAAAGTCTTTTGATGTGCTCAGAAAAGCTGAACTCCTCACAAATTGACCTCTGTTGCTTCAACACAGGATAAAGCGCTCCACGCTGCTGAGGCTGCAGCTCCTGGTCCGACCTGAGTACAGGCTCAGCGACGTCATGAGGGAGTCCCTGGATGCTGATCCTTTACGACCCATCCTGACTGAGCCACACCTTTCAGCGCTGGACCGCCGGTTGCAGAAGGTTTTGCGGGCGGTCCAGCGCTGCATCCGGAGGCTGGGCGAGGATGAGGTGATCACCAAGGACTTTGAAAAATCTACAACAGGACCTCAGTTCACCACAGAGGGGAAGAAGACCAGGTAACAGAGGACACCAGGGGGCGTGTCTGTATGTGATGGCTGCTCTACAGTGAACAAAGAAACAAGACTCAGATGGTTTCAATCAAAGGAACAAGCTGTAAATGGAAGAGGACTGTGAACACATACAGGGTCTAAACCAAAGGAGCCAGGCTTTATTTTCTACTTCCTGTTTGTGCTCATTAATTCTCCTGAAGTTTTATGATAAAGCTCTCACTTTTCATGTTCACATACATAAGGGTGGAAACATGTTTACAGATTTTAGACAGAAAGCCTTTTTAAAAGCATCAGCATAATTTAAGACCAGATGACAGAAGAAAAGAACATCAAGGTTTACAGCACTGGTGTTAAACATATGGCCCACGGACCAATACCAGCCCACCAATGGGTCTTATCTGGGCCTGTGGGATGAATTTGTGAAAAAATTTCACTTAAGATATTAACAATCGTTCTAGTTCAGGAGCCAAATTCAGTTTATTTCAATCTCAAATGGGCCAGATCTCATCTTCTGAACCCGCTTTATCCTCACTAGGGTCATGGGGGTCACATGGAACCTACCCCAGCCACTGAAGCATGGGTGTAAAATTGTGTATGGACGCTATGGATGTGTCCATACCAATATTTGGATGGGAAATTACATGACATTTGGGGAAAAAAAGGTTACTGTATTTTCTGGACTATAAGGTGACACTTAAAATACTTTAATTTCCTCCAAAAACTACAGTGCACTTTATATATGGATTAATTTTGGTTGTGCTTAGTGACTGGGAATTTTGACTTTTTATCTAATAATTTTGACATTTTATCTAATGATTTTGACTTTTTATCTAATAATTTTGACTTTTTATCTAATAATTTTGACTTTTTATCTAATAATTTTGACTTTTTTATCTAATGATTTTGACTTCATTTAATGTCCTTTATAATCCAGTGAGCCTTATATATGAAGAATCTAAAAAATTAACCATTCATTGACAGAGCGCCATATAGAGACTAAATATTGTCATCAACAAACCTTTATCACGTGACAAAAACGAGACTAAACTAGACGTAAACGTGGATCTTGTGATGATAACTCTAATTAAATATATGATGCAGTTATAGATGACCAATAAAAACCAGACAAAATGTGGCTTAAGAAATAAAAAACATTCCTAAAATGTCTCTTATTTTTTGTTGACAAAAACAAAATGAGACATTATTTTAATTCTCTTAGCTGTGTTCTTATTTATTTTATTTTTTCTTGCTGTCTGTGGCGAGGAAGTCGTCAAATTATGTCCCCACCAATGATTAGTCCCAAACACTGAAGGTCAACGGCAGGGTTCACCTTGGACAAGTCACCAGTTCATCACAGGGCTAAACATATAAACAAACAATCTCTCTTAGTTTCTGTAGTGTAGTGGCTATCACACTCATACAGGGTGTTCCCCGCCTTCACCCATTGTATCTGGATTAGACCCCCAGTGACCCCTGTGACCCTAGTGAGGATAAAGCGAGTTCAGATGATGAGACGAGAGACAATCTCTTTTACAGTCACACCTATGGACAACTTCTGTGTAATCAATTAACCTATGTGTTTGGATGGTGGGAGGAAACCAGAGTACCTGCAGAGAACCCACGTAGACACTGGTAGAACATACCAACTCCACAGAAAGGTTCCACAGACTGGTGTCGGAATCGAACCCAGGACTTTCTTGCTGTGAAGCACAAGTACTAACCACTGCACCACCGTGTTACTCTGTAATACTATCATAACTCACAGATAATGACAACTCCAAGTTTTTTTTTTCTCTTTTTAGTGAAAGAAAAAGTTTAAATCCATGAAAATGTTTACATTTACAAACTATCCTTTTACAAAAAATGTGAATAACCTGAACAAATATGAATAACCTGGAATGTCTTAAGAGTACATTTAATAATATTCTGTCTGTTACTAACTTTGGATTTGTAGATCCACTGTGATCAAACAGTGTTTCTCAGTCCTGGTCCTGGAGGAACACTATCCTGGATGTTCTAGATCAGGGGTGTCAAACTCCAGTCCTACATGTTTTAGATATTTCCCTCTTCCATTACACCTGGAGGCCATTGCATCATTATCAGTCTGATGAGGAGCTGATTATTAACTCTTAAGGGTCAGTGCTGACACATTCTGAATGGATGGTTTAGTTTAAATATTCAGAAAAATGCAACCATTTTCTGTCTTTCTTTCATTTTTTTACCCTGACTTTTGTTCATGGAACAGGTGTGAAAAGGCAATTCATTTAGAAAAACAGCTGAGACTAAATTTCAATACTAATTCTCCCTCTTTTTTTTTTTTTTTTTTTTACAAATGTTTCCATGTTATTTACAATTTTGTAAATATTAATCTTTGTTAATTTTGTTGCTCATTATGTTTATTTTTCTACATTTTTTAAATTGTATTATTTTTTTCTTTAATTTTCTTCCATTCGTGTCTTACTTTGTTCATGTTACTAATGACTTTTTTTTAGTTTATTATTCATTTTTTATTCATTTTATCGATGACTTTGGCCATTTTTGTTCATTTCGTTATTTTAGTCTTTTATTTTACTGTGAAACTGCTAAAGTCTCAGGAGTTACAGGATTAAACTGAATCATATGGAAGAGGGAAATATCTAAAACATGCAGGACACCGACCATCGAGGACTGGAGTTTGACACCTGTGTTCTAGATGTTTCTCTCTTTGAACACACCTGACATCAGAGCTGGATGATTGGCTGATCATGTGAATCAGGTGTGTTTGAAGAGGGATACGTCTAAAACAGGAGTGCCCAATCCTGGTCCAAATGAAAGGAACCCATTATTTTGATAGCCCCGGTTTGGGTCCATCTCCAAGGATAAATTGAGGCGAGACAATCAGGAAGGTCCAGATCATCACAGCTTTAGGTTTTTGCAGCTTTATTAACATCACATGTAAAATACACAATTGATCAGTGCTGATCATCAGCCTAAAGTCTAATGTCCATTTGTTTACACTACATTTGGTAATATTTCGTGCCATTGTCCATTTCCCCACCCACAGGTGGAGCTGTTCGTGTTCATTTCTAATTGGTTATCTCTTTTCTTACATGGGTTAATTTGTGCCAGTCTTCGCTTACATGCATTCCCAGACATTTTTGCTCCCGACTGTCTCCTGCTTCAGGGCCACAGATTAATTTGTGAATCAGGTGTGTTTGGACAGGGATACATCTAAAAACAGTTGTGCCCAATCCTGGTCCTAGACGACCACTATCCTGTATGTTTTAATAATAATAATTATACATTTTATTTGTATAGCGCTTTTCATGGCACTCAATGCTTTACCAAAGGCGTCACAGCCATTTAAAATGTGGGGGTGTTCTAGGTTGTGGCACATGAGCAAAATTTTCTGAGTCTATCATCGGAAAATTAATGAACAATTATCCATTAATGGTTAAATTTTTTTATATTAAAAAAGTTATATATGGCCGAAAATAATAACTAAAATGTATTTTTTCCTCAATTAAACATTTATTCAATTAATAAGTCAAAATTATGTCATAAAAAGTCTAAATTATGAGAAAAAAAAGGATTTTAAAAATCAGACACTGATTTTACAGATACTGTTTCTTACAAAAATGTTTTGTCCATGTCAGGGGAAACGACTAAAAATGTTCCTCAGGGGGAACATCACTGAAAAAAGTTTGAGAACCACTGGTTTAGGGTAAATGTCACAGAACAAGACATAGTTTAGTTAATTTAGTTTAACAACGGCATCATTCCTTATTACTTTCTGGTTGATGACTGTTTGTTAACACCACGAAGAAGAGCTGTTTACATTTCGCTTGGTGAACTGAGGTGCGCTTCATTTAAATATGCTGTTGTGCTGCCCGGGCGGGTAAACAGTTTAAACCATAGATATTATAACAGCCCCACAATGTTATTACTGTTTATTTGGCGTGATTGTGACTGACAGTAACTGTTTATCCTGAATTAAAAAGTAGGTGAGACCAACTCTCTTTCCATTTCCTGGATCCAGTAACGATACAATATATAAACACAGGAAATCATCTGGTTGGAGAAGTGGGTGTGTCACAACACCCCTATCCCCCACAGCTGCAACGCCAATGCGCTTTACATACAGTAAAAACAGAAAAATAAAAGTCCAACAACAATAAAAACAAACAATAGAAAACAGAGCAATCACAATTTAAAGCAGACAGAATAAAAAAAGTAATCAAACATTAAAGGCAATCTTGAATAAATGAATTTTTAGGTGTTTTAGGTGTATCCCTCTTCTAACACCCCTGATTCAAATGATCAGGCTGTCATCAATCTCTGCAGGAAACTGATAATGACTGTCAGGAGAACTGAAAGAGGGAAACATCTAAAACAGGGGTGTTCAAATCCAGACATGGAGGTTCCAGTATCGTGCATGTTTTCGATATGTTTCTCTTCAATCACACCTGGAAACTATCACATCATTATCAGACTTCCCCTGAGCTTTATGATGAGCTGATCATTGATTAAACCAGGTGTGGTGGAAGAGGGACATATTTAAAACAGGCAGGATACTGGCCCTCGAGGACTGGATTTGGACACCCCTGATTTAACACACACAGGATAGTGTTCCTCCAGGACCAGAGTTGAAAAAACACTGAAGTTGAAACAAGTTGTAATGAACATGTGCAAATGATAAACTGAGGCAGGATATTGTTCAAATTGCACTTTTTTTTCTTTTTCACTTTTTTCTTGGTCATTTTTGTTTGTTTCGTCTCTATTTTATTCACATTTTTAAAGGATAATTTGTAAATGTAAAACCTTTTTTTGATGTAATTTGACTTTTTTTTCAGGCTAAAACATAATGAAAGGTTTGGAGTTGACATTTGAATATAGTATATTATTCTTTTACAAAGCTGCCCCACTTCAGATTAGTGGTCTAAATGACCCTGAACTCTGACTGTCAGGCTATCTATCTATAGCTCTCTTTACATCAGGGGTTACTAATCCTGGTCCTCGAGGGCCGGTATCCTGCATGTTTTAGATTTTTCCTTCTTTCATCACACTTTCTGGTCATTATCAGTCTTCTGCAGAGCTTAGTGATAGGCTGATTATTTGAATCAGGCATATTGGAAGAAGGGATACATCTAAAACATAAAAGGATACCAGCCCACAAGGACCACGATTGGTGACCCCTGCTTTACATGAAGCACTGGAACAGTTGAATCTAATTAAAGCTGCTGAAAACTGACCATAGAATTAAGAAAGTTTTATGTCCATGTCAATGAAAAGATGTATAAGATAATAAATGTATTATTTTATGTCACCACATGTTGTAGTTTTTGATGCTTTGGAGGAGTTGTGTAAATAGTTATGAGTAAAGTGCTACTTATTAAATAGTCATTTAGTTTGTTACTCCACCCTGTTTTCCAGACCTGTAATCCTCCTCTGTCGTATCAGACAGTCTTTTAAGTGCTTTTACGACATCACTGTCAACTAAAACAGGCTGAGACAGACTTAAATACTGTTAAGCAACTCTCAGGTATGCGTCATATCAAGCCACTAATTATTTGAATGCAACCTGCAAGAATGCATCACATGATATATCTTCTTTTTTTTTTTTTTTTTACAGATGTATTTTATTTCTTCTTGCCCTAAAAACTTTCTGCATTCCAGCTCTGTGTGATGGGAGTTAAGATTAATAACCACAGCTACTTTTACAGTCCATGAATCATATCAAATAGAAACAGACAACGGCTGATGAAGCAGGTTGATAATCATTAAATATGCTCTAAACTACAGGTAAATGCCATCACATTAAAGCAGTGATGCAGCATGTCTGCACTTAAAATCTAGAGACAGGAATAAACATTTTAAAGCACTATCAAACAACTGAGGAAAAGGAGGGAACACACTGTATTTTTTCCAACTTTGTGTCTCCATGTAACAAATAAAAAGCTTAAAATGTTGTTTTTCCAGAGCTAAAGTCAGTTGTTAATAATTAAATGTAAAACTTTGGCTTATTTTGTGTAAATATCCTCACGTGGACGATGGCAAAAGTTATTTTCAGTTAAAAGAGGAAAAATGGAGTGATGTAGAATTTATTAATAAGGAAAAAACATGTTGAAGAATACAAGTTTAGGAGATGGAAGAAAGGAAGTGTGGGTATAGACTAAAATATGTTGGACCATTTATGCAGAATAGAAGACCAACTTATCAGTGGCTCTTTGTCTCCCTCTAGTGGATGAATAGCCTTTTTTTTTTAAACAGTTCCTCAACTTTACAAGCATTTCCCAACATTTACACTCATACACAGGGGCGTCACAGCCATTTAAAATGTGGGGGTGTTCTAGGTTGTGACCCAGGAGTAAAATATTCTGAATCTATCATCAGAAAATTAATGAACAATTATCCATTAATGGTTAAATTTTATATTAAAAAAGTAATATATGACCGAAAATAATAACATGAATGTGTTTTTCCTCAATTAAATATTTATTCAATTCATAAGTCAAAAATATGAGATAAAAAAAACTGATATAAGTTTGGATTTAAAAAATCAGACACTGATTTTACAGACACTGTTCCTCTTTTTTCTTACAAAAATGTTTTGTCCATGTCAGAGGAGACGACTAAAAATATATTTCTCAGGGGGAACATCACTGACAAAAGTTTGAGAACCACTGTCTTAGGGTAAATGTCACAGAACAAGACATAGTTTAGTTTAACAACGGTAACATTTCTCATTACTTACTGGTTGATGACTGTTTGCTAACACCACGAAGAAGAGCTGTTTACATTACCGGTGAACTAAGGTGCGCTTCATTTAAATATGCTCTTGTGCCGCCGGGGTGGGTAAACAGATTAAACCATAGATATTGTAACAGCCCCGAAATGTTATTGCTGTTTATTTAGTGTGATTGTGACCGACATTAACCATTTATCCTGAAATAAAAAGTAGGTGAGACCAAGTCTCCGTCCGTTTCCTGGATCCAGTAACGATACAATATATAAAGTTAGGAAAAAGTGGAGGGTATGAAATCATCTGATTGGAGAAGTGGGGGTGTCGCAACACCCCTATCCCCCATGGGTGTGACGCCCATGCTCATACACTCTTAGTTTAATTACTTTCCACAGTCATGTATCATATTATTCTAAGCCTCTAGGTATGACGGTGGTGGTTTCTCAAATCACCAAAACCTTTTCAGCATCAGGGACAAAGGGCTGAAGGTGCTGAATTTTTAGATTATTTTTGAACCCCCCTCCCCCCATAAGAAAAGAAAAGGAATCAATCTGGAAGGAATCAATCACTTATAAGAACTCCCCTAACAGCCTCGTCTAAGGTGGAGGTGTCAGATGATGTTTGAGACAGTCTACTCCTCAGATAATGGATTATTACAGACAATACTGACATACATGTTTACAGTTCTTAACCTGTTAGTTCATGTTAGTTGACTTTATGAAACCTATCACACTCACTCCTGTCAAATGTACAACTTATGGTCTCACAATTATTCATCCACCAAGGAATGGCAGAGTAATGTAATCATCCGAGTTTGTTTGTTTGTTTCTTAGCAAGATAACTCAAAAAGTTATGGATGGATTTAGCTGAAGTTTTCAGAACATGGTAAATGGTAAATGGACTGTACTTATATAGTGCACTTTCTACACCACTTGGTGCCCAAAGTGCTTTACAATTCCTCACATTCATCCATTCACACACACACACACACACACACTCATACACTGGAACATGTTGATACTGACACAAGGAACAAGTGGAGAACCTAAAAAAGTTTGCTTAAGGAGCGCTACCTGGACTCAAAATAAGCAATAATAATTAGAGGTGCTCTATTGGATAGGAAAATAGCAAGACAAAAAAGAAAGAAAAATTCCAAGGCACTCTCTTATAAGTGAAGATTTAAAAAAAGCCTTTATTAACTTGGCTTGGTTACAAAAACCTATAAAAAAAAAATCATATAAAAACCCCAACGCGTTTCGGCATCATAGCCTTCATCAGGGAGTCAGACTTGCCACAAAGCAGGAAGAGGTATTTAAAACAGTGCCAACCAATCACAAACTACACATAACAGTGCTAATTAGGTAAAAAGTGTACAATAGAAAACAGTGTAATATATAAAACCTCCACTAGATGTCAGCCTTAAAAAGTGAATAAGCCTAGGAACAAGGAACAAGTGATTAAAGTTTGATGAGGATCAGTGAGAGGGACATGTGTGTCTACACCCTTTTTTAGTTCATGTTCTTTCTAGTCTTTATGGGTCTCTGACATCTGTATAGGCCTTTAGTTTTCCATCACTGGGGTAAAATCTGCCATGATTAAAATGTTAATACATAATAATAACACATTACATTATTACCTGTACATTATTCAACTTAAGTCATTTATATTGAATTGTCAGTGTTGCTGACACCTTTAAAGGTGTCATTCCGCTGAAAACCACTTTTCCACGCTCCTTTTGGAATCTGATGGGTCACCCCGACTTACCAACACATGCTGCCTTTGACAGTGGTTCGTCACCTCCACTGGCTGCAACCCAGAACCGAGAAAAAGCTGGTCCATCTGACGTAAGATGGACTTTAGTGTCACCCATGTGTGGTTAAGTCTGCAGTCTGGAGTGCACAGTCTTGTGCTCATGTGATGTTGGGTGACTTCTTCCCAAATTTGTGACTAACAATCTGGATCAGAATCTAAAAAAGTCATTGTCAATTTGTGTATTCAAAAGGATGTATAAAACTAGTAAAATAACAAAATAGAATATTATCTGAATTAGTGAATATTTAGTTATTAGGTAGAAGAACAGGTGAATAAGTCTTATATTCCAATAAAACTATCTATGTATATATCTATGGATCATATCTATTAATTATTGTTAATGTAATTGATTTGTTTACTAGTTGATTGACATAATCAACTAGTACTTTAGTTGATTATGTCAGATTGTATGAGGTGAATTCTAAATAATGTGTATATAAATGGTTATGGATGTTTTGCTGTAATGATATAAAGAACATAAAAAAGTATATTGTGTGTTAATGTAGTATCTATTTAGATTTTAGTTTGTAAAAGGAGGTGGGATTAGCTATATGTATATGTGCATATAATTTCATGGTGATATCTCAAGTATTCATTAAATTATAGCATGATATGTAACTGCAGACACACACACACACACTGAATACAATAATCTCTCCCAACCAATGTTAGGAGAGATTAATTAGCAGCTCTCAGTAGCAACATTGCATCCAGGTTAATCATCTTCTGTAGGGTGCATGTACAGTATATAGTTTAACATGTAGTGTTGCCCTCTATTGGTAAGAATAAGCAATTACACCTATCACTCTCCTAATATTCTATTATACCTATTCATTTATTTAAAATACCTAATGATTTGCACTGTGTTGTGTTTAAATATATATATATATATATATATATATATATATATATATATATATATATATATTATTATTATTATTATTATTTTCATTATATTACTGTCATATTATCCTTGTTAAGAGGGTGTAATTTTCACTATGTTCAATTAAAAAAAAAAAAAAAAAAAAAAAAAAAAAAAAAGCAAAGTAATCTCTACCAATCAGACAGCAGCATGGCTACAATGAATATGTGTCTAAACAAATCTGGAATATTTACAGTTACATCTTCAAACAGCAATAATAATGATTGGCTGATTATTCGTTTTAACCCCCTATAGCAAGGATGTCCAAATCCAGTCCTCGAGGGCTGGTGTCCTACATGTTTTAGATATTTCCCTCTTCCACATGATTCAGTTTAACACTTTAACTCCTGAAACTTTAGCAGTTTCACAATAAAAAGAATTAAAATAAGTAACAAAATGAACAATAATGGCCAAAGTCATCAATAAAACGACAAAATAATTAGTAACATGAGCAAAGTATGAAAAAGTTTTTGTTTTTTTGTTTTTCTCCATTTTACTTTCTATTTTATTAGTTGTTGTTTTTTATTTTGCTCCATTTCTGTCTTACTTTCTTCATCTTACTAATTATTGTGTCTGTTTATTGTTCATTTTATTGCTTATTTTAATTATTTTTACAGATCCATCCTGGTAAAATTAATTCTCTGAACCTGAACTCACTAGAGAGAAGGAAAAAAACCAAGACAAAAGTTGATGATTTTTACTTTTTTATTGCTTAAACTGCCATCTGGAACAATCTATACCAAAAGGATAAACATTTTTGCACATACAGGAGGTCAAACTGAATACAGGGAGGAATAGAAAAAGAATGGTCCGCTGATCGCCTGTAGCTTGCGCCGCAGGTTTAACAAACTCCTCACTGAAAGTCGGGCTATAGCAGGAGTGGACTGACGACTACTGTAAGCCCAGGTTAGGTAAGCTAAGGCAAACCGGGACGACTGCTGTGTGACTAAATCTGATGACGATGCTGCTCCTATTTACATAAAAACAATAAGCAGAGTCGAACCCTCGCTTCTGAAGGAGTCCCGTAGATCAGGAGAAACAGGAAGTGTCGTCATACACCAAAAGTTATGACACAAATCCCAAAACCGAATCCACAACCTGAGGGTGAAGTGGAATAGAAGAAAAAGAAAAAAAAACAAACTATTCATGTAACTGTAAAGAAAAATACACACGCCTTCATCGTCACTAACCTGACTACTCTGCAATCGGCACCGAAAGAAAAAAAAACAAAACAAAAAAAAAAAAACAGTTTTGGAAATACACACACACGTCAGCTCTAAGTGCTTAAAATGGACACAAAAGAAAACAGGGAAAAAAATCAAAAAAATAAATGACTGGTTCTGGTAACAGACTGAGTCAGGAATGAAGAGTTTAAGCCTTAAATCCAGAAGTGTGATTTGGTAAAGAGCTTAAAATAAAAACGAAACAAACAAAAACATTTTTTATGCCACCTATATAGTCATGAAGCAGTTAAGCCAAGGGAGTAACGAACCAAATTATTTGACAAAAGGCCCTGCTCGTTGCACACAGCCACAGGGCACGTTTTTCTACTACACGCTCTCCGTTCAAACCGGATCACTGGATGTCTAAAAACATCATGCCATGTAAGCATAGAGAACAGATCACAAGCTACTCCGATGAAAAGACAGCCACCTTTTCAACAGGCATAAGCAATGACACTAGTTTTAAATAAATATCTGTTCACTCGGCCCGTCGGCATCAACCCACGACGCATCGATACATAAATACTTCAGTCGTCCTGAAATTCGTTCACGTCTCAAGACTTTCACTTCAATAAACCTGGAATTCCCCGTTTGATCTACATTGTAAAAGTTTAAACCCATGATGTTTCACACAATACAATTACATACTGTTTTGTCAGTTGACAAGAAGCATTTATTTACTTTGTGGCACTGGACACCTAAAATAGAATTCATGGAAAAATAAGTGTTTACAAAAGACAGTTAAACATATTTATTTTTTAAGATTCACCATCACTCCAAACCATAAGTTTATCATTTAGTCAATGATAATTATATAACTATGATTAGTTTAACTATACTATGATAACATTTTAATTACAAACCATAGCAGAAGAGTGACCAAGTTATTTGGTATATACTAAAAAAAATTGAATACTGAAATACACTTAATACTTTTTTCTTTGCTTTTTTAATGTGTTTTTTTTTTTTGTTTCCTCAGAGTAGTCAAGGCTGTTCTTGTATAATAGTCTTTCTACTGATTAAGGGGATAACGGGGGGGGGGGGGGAAATGACTACTTCCTGTGTGGAGCGCCGAAACTGCATTTTCCACAGCTATGCATCTTTGCGTTGTGACAATAATCAACATTTGGCACTAGCCTGGTAGCTGCACAATAGAAAAAAAAGAAAAGAAAATTAAGTTGTACAAGCTCTCTTAAACTAAGCAAAAAAAAAAAAAAAAAAAGAAAAAAGAAAAAAAGAAAAGAAGTTCGTCATTGTCGAATCATACCAACAAAAACAACAAACTGAGCACGATGTTGCTGAATTGTATCTGAACATTGATGTGATTTGATGCGATCTTCCTGCTTTTTTTTTTTTTTTTTTTTTTTTTACAGTTTTAGGTCCTACACTGAACCAGGTGAACTGATGTCAAAAGGGAACATGAAAGAAGCAGTCCTCTCCTCACTCCACTGTAAAACTGTGACCAATTGACCGAGAGCGCCGTATAAGTTTGATTGTCCTGTCTCATCGTTTTCAGATCCCCTCTCAGTCCTGTTTTATGTTTAAGGTTGAATCTAAAAAGAAGCGTAACCAGCAAATACATATAATAACATAGGTAACAGGGAAATGTAACTGTGCCTACAAGGTAGCGTACAGCAGCTGGTACAAGCGCTGGTGAATGGCTAAAAGTCGCCTCTGCGTGACGGCTGGAACGACAAAATAAAAACTGTACGTGTGTAAAACGGGGGGAAGGGTGAAAAAAAAGAAAAAAAAGGAAAGGAAAGGGGAAGAAGGGAAGCAATCAGAAGGAAGAAGAAAGTGACAAAGAAAAGCAAATTGCATTGTGGACCCTGGGTCTAAAAGGAGATAAGAGGGAGGGGGAGTAAAGGAGGAGGAGGAGGAGGGTGGGGGTGGGGGGAGGGTGCAGAAGGGTGCCCCCCCCCCCTCAGACAGACAGCGACACGAAGCTGTTGTACTGTTGGATGTTCCGTTTGAGAATGTCTGAACAGGGGCCCAGGACGCGCTCGAAGCGGGGCCGGTCGAGCTTCACGCACTTCAGGGGGCCGCGGGCGACCACGGTGGCGGCGCGGGGACGGTTCATCAGCAAAGCGATCTCACCTGGACACAAACACACACACATACACACAGGTAAAAATCGTATGTCACATGACCACATCGTTTTTTTAAACAGATCATTTCTCTGAGTTTTCAAAGATTACGAATGGAAGCACATGTATTTACAATATTCAGAAAAACTAAAAAGTAAAGTTACTTACTAGGGATTGGAATAATACAGATCAAATTTACTTTTAGCCAGGCAACACCAAGAACAAAAATAAATAAATAACTAAAAGTATTCCTGCACCTGCACTATAAACCTACACTGCGCTGCTTCGGTGAATTTACGGAAAAAGTCAAAGATATGATAAAGACTAATTCCCCAGAGGGTCTGTGACATAAACCTTCAGCTAGAATCGATGTATAGAAATCAGAAATTAAATTATTATAAGAAAGTAATTCTGTAAAATGTCTCCCTGCCTTTTTAACTACAATTTTAAACTACAGTCAACTATAGCGTCTGCGATTTACCAAAAGAACAAAAATATAGAACATATTAAATACATAGACCCATTCCCTTATATCTTAACCCGTACTACATTCCTTGCACTTGTTTTTTTTATTTATTATCTTTTGTCATTTGCTACACAGTGTCCTTGGCTTTCCTGAAAGGTGCTTACAAATACATTTATACCAATTATTATTATTATTAAAACTTCAGTTCTCACCAAAGTAGTCGGATGGTGCTAATCTTCCCACTTCCACAAACTCCTCGTTCTCCGAGCGACGCTGCAACACAGCCGCCGAACCCTGGAAAACACATAAGACTCGGCTTCATCTTATCCATCGGTACCAATGGTGGAACAAGGGAGAATCCGGTGACTATTGGTTGATACAGAAATGAGTGATTAAAAACAACAAAACACACTGTTCAGATTAAAAACTATTGCGTAGACATGTACAGTTGGATTGATTATTATTGCAAAACGGGTTTATAGGCCAAATTTAGAGACCAACAGCTAGTTTAAATAAACAAATCAACTTAGAACAATTAAAAAAAAAAAAAACTAAAACAGAATCAATATTATAACCAGTTTCTCCAGAACTGTACATAAAATGCTCCTACTGGCTTGAGGATTGTTGATGTTGACATTTGATTTCATGTTAGAAAGTTAGGAGGTGATGAGGCCACTAAATGTTCCTCGGTGGTCAGAAACCCAAGTGACTGTTAACCCTTTAAGCTTCCAAGGGTTCACATATAGGCCGGAAGTAGTCGCTCAAAAATGTTAATCAAACCACCCAAACCTGTCCCAAACGTCACATGACCTAATGTAGTTCGACAACACAGATTGTCACACATCCAAAGATATAAACGACAGCAGGTACAATCACTCATTTGTTAAAAAATACAAATGTCAAACAGCTGATCTGAACCTTTATGTCTCATAATTATCCACAAAGGAACCATATTCTAACAAACACAGTCATAGTCCAACAAAAAACATTCAAAACTAGCAAGAAAAATTGTCCAAATCTAGTCCAAAACACATGAAAACATCGATAAATATCCACAAATGTTTTATCTATTGCAACAATTAACAGGACCCGCCTCCAAAATCCCAGTTTTCATCTTAATATTTTCATTTATAATATAATCAAACACCAAGTGCATGTTATTAAAATGGTTCAAAAACAGCATTAAATTGACTTTATTAAGAAATTTAGGTGAAGTTGAGTGGAACGTTTAAAGGGTTAAAGACCTGCAGAAAATCCTGGTGGCAGCACTGGGGTTTCAGAGAAGACATAGAAACACCACTGACTCAAAAGCACAAGAAAAGGTTGGTTCAATAAGCACATCCAATGAATGGATTCAACTAAGTATCAGGAAATGACAGGAGGAGGAAACACTGTCTCGTATCAAACACCCAGTGCTACTTTTGTGGCAATTCCCAGTTGATTTTTTTCCTCTTTATTTAATCTTTAAGTGATTTATCACCATGTATTGTAGTATTATCCTCTGTATTTTGTATTTGTGTTTTTTCTTTTTATTTATTTAACCAGGTTTGTCCCACTGAGATCAATGATCTCTTTGTCAAGGGAGACCTGCCCAAGAATGGCAGCAACACATAGTTTTTTATTTCCATTCAAGTTTAAAGTTTAATCATGTAGATGTTCATAAAAGCTCAGATTAAAGTTGAGGGTTTTATCAAAAGCAGAGAAAACTAACAAAAGTGACCGTTTCAATTTCCGAAAACCATCATCAATTAAACAAACCACAACGTAAATCTCCATCCACTGCTAGTTATCAAACCCCATGGGTTTTACTAGTGAATCAATGTTGTAGAAGAGAACAGTGTTTACACGTTCACTACAGAACCTCTGAACGTCCAAATGGGTCATATGTGATGACCATGAGGACACAACAAACTGCATTTTACACCACTTATTTACATGTATTGATAGGATCAGTGGATCAACAGGTTTTTAAACATTTTAAATCAGTAGATGGTTTCAGTTGGCAGTGGATGTTTGGGTCTTCATATGGGTTAAAGCAGGGGTCTGCAACCCTGGTCCTAGAGAGCCGCTATCCTGCATGTTTTAGATGTTTCCCTCTTCCAGCACACCTGACAGACATTATCAGTCTTCCACACAGCTTGATGATAGGCTGATCATCTGAATCAGGTGTGTTGAAAGAGGGAAACATCTAAAACATGCAGGATAGCGGCTCTCTAGGACCAGGGTTGCAGACCCCTGGGTTAAAGGTTTGACTTCAGAAGAAGCCATGGAAGAAAATCTTTCGTGGGATTTGAAGAGAGAGGTCACAGCTCACAAAGCCAAGGATATACGTGAACTAGAGGCCATGGGATAACAGTCCTCAGGGACGTCATTAGAAACTAGTGTATGGATCATATTTGTAGTAGGTGTAGTAGGTAGTGTTCTACTAAAGCATGTAGATTGTCATCATGAGAGGTTTAAAGAAATTTGAGACAGCACTAATCACCAAAGGTCAGGCTGTAACAGTGTGTCAATTATATTAAAATGTATATTTATGTGGGATACGTTCACAGTTTTCTTTCATTCCCAATTATGCTGATCTACCATCCTGACCACACCAGGCTTCAGAACTTTCCGAAATGTCATGAAGTCACAATGAGACGCTTTGTTGAAGGCTTTTTCTAACAACTGAAGTGGAGACAAGAAATGACGTCCAAGCAGAGGGAGCACGGGAAAATAAGAAAAAGGTAAAAATACTTAACACTATGACTAAAGAAGTGGTGCCAGGCACAATAAAATTAAATAAATTGTGAAAACACATTGTTGGTGACTGTGACCTTTGACCTACATTCACTAAACTTTAACTGGATTTTGGGTGAGTAGTTTTTGTGTGAAGTTGCTGACAAAGACAAACAAACAACAGACAGATGGCCTAACAAATAGACAAGCAAAAAAAAACTAAACCAAAAACAATACCCCTTGGGGGGGGGGGGGCAAGTTAAGTGTTCTGTTGTGCATGCGACTATAAGTACCTCATTATCTTCCAGTGACAGAAGAACAGTTCTATTACCAATGTTTCAGCTGACATTTTATATTTTGGTTTTAACCTCATGGTCAGTCACACTGCTCCTAATAGTTCTGATGAATTTGTTTCTAGCTCGGTAGGTTAACATACATGTCAGGGCATCCAATCAGTAGTTGAGTCTTTCAATATATGACAAAATGATCTCATGAAATCTGTTAATTCCCAAAGCTTGATTAATGTTTCTTCTTTTTCATTTTATTGATTTCATAAGTTGCAGCTGACATCAGTTTAGCAGTTATATAAACAACAGAAGAAGAAAAAGAATGGATGCGATCTTTAATGGAAGAGAATAATGATAGATAGGATGTTCAGTTATTGGTCAGAAAGATTAACTGATATAATAATCCATAAACTGGAAAAAATAACTGTTAGATGAATCAATAAAAGGATCATTGTTAGTTACAGCTCTGATCAAAAGTTGTCATTTTGCAATGAATATGAATAACTGTGCCAATAGTTGTGATGGGATGTTTAAATTGTTCTCATCTCTTGTTAATTGCAACTGCAAACCAATAAACCCAATAACAACCGAATCGTAAGTGGAATTTGCAAAAAAAAAAAAAAAGATTATTAACTAGCCTCGTAAACTAGCTCACCTCTAGTAGCAAAAAATTGTTTTGCTTGAAACGTTGATCTAGTGATGCTCTATAGAGTCTCAACCAGGACTGGTTCAATTTTACCAGTCCAATCACAGCGTTCCATTTGTGTAGCGAGATTGTAGGGCGGGCTTAGCACAATGAAGACATGGTTGAAAAAGTACAAACTTATACACAGTCTATGGTCGGATAAGCAGCATGTAAACGGGCCCAGTTGGATATTTTTCATCCGCTGTTACTGGTGTGTTAACGTTAATTAGCCTAGCCTATAGGGTGTTAGAACAATGAGATTAGACGCTAGTTTAGAGTTGTTTCTGTTACTCTGTATACGTCACATTGTTTGTTGGTCTGATTGGTCATAGTGCTGGTCTATTACGTGCAGAGCAGTTTGAGAGACAGCTGTTGATCCCACCCGTACGCTTAAGCTCAGTCTTTGGATCGTATCCAGACTATGTATTCATATCATAGTTGGGCTGGCCAGGCTAATAACTAACACCAAAAGGTAAAACTTTTTCATGTAACTACTACTAGAGAACGCAGTTGTACGGCTCAGTGTGCATTCGAATAGCTTTAAAACCAACAAATGCAGAAATTCAATGAGATGTCAAAACTTGGGTAAAAGCTATTGCTTAAGTCAAAGGTTAAAGGGTCAATTGTCTACCTCTAAGATGATGAAGAACTCATCTCCTGGTTCTCCTTGCACAACAATCTTCTGTCCATCCTCAAACTGGACGGGCTCCAAGGCATCAGCAACTGTCAGACGCTCCCATTTGTCAAGAGACTCTGGGGGAGGGGGACAGGAGAGGGTGAACATGTATTCTTTGTTGGATGGCTGGAAATAACGTGGTTTCTTTCTGTCATTTGTTTGAGATATTTTTAAAGGCTCTTTTGGGTTATTTTAATCTCAGTATCAAACTCCACTGATGTGTTTCTATTTTAGATTCAGGATGAGGTGAAGAGCGAGACAGTTACGATTTCTCACCTAAAATGGACACTTTCCTGAGGAATTCCTCGTACATCTTCCTCTTTCTCAAAGTGCTTCCCTAAAGACAAATTAGTATTAGTGCAATTAAAGAAATGGGAGGAGAAAAAAACCAACAACTACAGGAACGAATTCATCAAAAATACCTGAGCTACAAACACAAATAGAACATGTCCTAACCATAAGTATTCTCCTGTAACTGTCTCTGTCGATGCCCCACAGCTTCACGTTGGTCTTGGCTCTAACGGTGGCGGCCCTCGGGGTACCGTAGATCAGGGCCAGCTCTCCAAAACTTCCTCCCTCTCCAATACTGGTCACCCATTCATTGTTTACATCCACCTGTCAGAAAAAGTAGAAAAAACATGAACAAAAACCCCCCCAAAACATACAGATGAAATAACTTGATTATCGGATGTGTATCGATCACCAGTGTAAATTAAACATGTACAATGGAAATAAACAGTATTCAGATCCCTTACATATTTCACTGTTATATTACAGCTATTTGCTAGAGTAATTAAAGTAATAAAAAAAATATCTTCATTGATGCACACACAGCGCCCTTTTTAACTCGAAGAAATTCTTTTGTAACGTTGGCCAGATCTGTGCCTGGCCACAGTTCTGTCTCTGAGCTCTTGGGGCAGTTCCTTTGATCACATGGTTCTCATTTACTCCAACATGCACTGTGAGCTGCAAGGTCTTCTATAGACAGGTGTGCAGCTTTCTTAATAAAGTCCAATTAATTTATTTAATCACAGCTGAACTCCAATAAAGGCGTAGAACCATCTCATAGATAATCAGCAGAAATGGACAGTTAAATATACCAGTGGTCTGAATATGTGTGACATTTCAGTTTTTGTTTTTTAAATCTGCAAAAGTGTCTACAAGTCTTTTTTGCCGTTAAAATGAGGTGCTGTGCGTACGTTAATGGTGAAAAAACATTTATGAAATTATTTTAGCAATTGGCT
Source organism: Siphamia tubifer (assembly GCA_020466265.1). Taxonomy (NCBI): domain Eukaryota; kingdom Metazoa; phylum Chordata; class Actinopteri; order Kurtiformes; family Apogonidae; genus Siphamia; species Siphamia tubifer. Next base: position 18,312,505 of record CM035801.1, on the reverse strand, counting down.
GCAATATAACAAAGGCTGAAAATTTTAAAGGGGTCTTAATACTTTCCGTACCCACTGTACATAGATTAGGACAGTAAATCATATTTTTATCCATAATAATGCCACAAATCCCATTTCAGGCTATGATCAAAATGATGAGGATTAAATACTTACATCCATCTCTCCTTGGTCGATTACATAGAAATTATCTCCCTCATCACCTGGATGGAAACAAAACAAATTGTTACAATAACAAAAATCAGTAACAGATTAGCTATAGCAATTAGTAATTTAGCAATGACAATAGAAAAAGAGGTGTACAGATATACAAACTTGGGTACTGTCCAATAGAAGTCAAACACAGGATGATAGATTACAGATGGCAGCAGCCAAGATTTATATTGTTTCACAAATTTGTATGATTACATGTGTTCAAAGACCGTGAAGGCCTGAGGATTTTGAAACAATATTTTATGATAATGAATATTTCTTTGTTTCCCTGGCACAAAATAGGGAAATAAAATGAAAAAGAAAAACAGAAAATAACATCCACGGAGTGTTCAGCAAAATATTATTCTAAAAATAAGTGCCGTTTCCGAATTTCAAAAATGATGTATCCCTTTAAAAACATAAATCATTTTTTAAAAAGGGTTTTAAAACATCCTACCCTGCAGAATAACTGTTTCTCCAGCAATGTAGGTGACTGGAAACATTGCATCAAATATGTCACTGGAAGAAGAGGAGAGGAAAACAAGTTACACATTTATCTTGGAATTTGCAAAAAAACAAACAAAAACAACTTTAAAAACATCTACCTCCTTTCATTGTCATCCAGGTGTGAGAAAAGCACATTCTTTTCAATAGCTTTGGCCAGGGCTGCCATTGTCTTGTAGTCTTTAGGAATGACCTTGGAAAACCACACACAAATGTCAGGAGATGGAGCGTCAGTATCAGGTACCTTGTCAAAACACGCCATAAATTGTTGCAGTTTTCACAGCTGTATGTTTGTTTACCTTTCTGACGTAGGAGGCAGCATCCTCCTCTGTGTAAACCTCTGCACTGAATGCTCCTCTCCGCCGGCGACCCTTCACCACAGGGTTCATGGGTGGAGACACCTCCTCATCACGTGAGTCAGAGCGGGAACTGCTGGCCTTCTGCTGGTTCTGGATCTGCTTGGCCTCCTCCTGGAAATGAAAGGGTCGATGTCAATAAGAGAAAGGAGCATTGGCAGTCAATATGGTTTCAGGCTTTTCCAGTTTACTCAAGTACAAGGCAAATGTTATCACTATGAGGCACTTTTTTCACATTTGCAACCTGCTTTACATTGAAATAAAGTAAAGATTGTAGCCTTACAAAATATTAGCTTGAAACAAATGTAACACTAAAAACTAATGTCAGAAATAACTCCATATAACCATCCAGTATTTCAGCAACATACATCCTCTTTAATAGAGAGATGTTTACAACAATATTTAACATATTTCCTGCTAAGCTTCTATAAGCTTTAATTTTAAGTACATGTCATACATTGACCCTACCCCAAGCTTATTCAAAGGTTACTCTACAGTGTGCTTCATTAAAATAAAAGTAGCAATGTATATTAAAAAAAGCTGGAAATATTAAATAATAATATTTTACTCACTACTGGACACAAACATATCATGGATATACTGGGTATCTTGATTTATTCCTTGAAAACACTGCACAATTATTGGCCACGGCAGGTTCTTAAAAAATATATATATATATATATATATGTTCTCATAAATTATTTTGAAAAAAATGTTGGCCACTATATTAAATTGTCAGTTCCCTTAAATCACATTTTTTTGCCTTCTTAAAATGGTGAAAATACCCAATTCACAAAATTGAGATTAGTCTTCCACTTGAAAAATTTTAAATGCAACTTGGTTTGTGATAATTAATCGGTTATGAGCAAGTTTCTCCTTTTATTGTTTGTCACAAGTATTACTTTGTTTTTAATTATTTATTGATATTGCATGTACAGGGTATAGTTTTAGGAAAGAAAACTAGTTTTAAATCAGGTGTTGTCTTGCATCCATGCACACAGAAAAAAACATTGAAAACAAATATTCATTTGTCCAAAACACCTACAACAAAGGTCGCCAACTGTGGTCCTCCAGACCTACTCTCCTGCACATTTAGATGTATGCCTCCTCCAACACAGCTGATTCAAACAATAAGGTTGTCATCAAGCTCTGCAAAAGCTTGATAATGACCTGTCAGGTGTGGTGGAGGACAGAAATATAAAAAATAAATAAATCAGGATAGTAGCTCTGGATGGGTTGGTTGAAGATAATGCCCAGGCTCCCTAAATATATTAGCTAACAATACAATTTTGACAGCAGTGTCATAAAATGCTTTGTCAGTAACCTTGGCATCTGGCAAGTGGTACCATTTTTATTCTCTATTAAGAAATCAAATTCAACATACCCACAATAATCAACAAAAGCTAGTTCTACAGTGTACATGTACATGTACATAATTGTACAATGGCTTTGCTGTTCAGTGATGAGTGATGAGTGATGTAAAGGAAACCAAAGAGCAAATGCTCAATTAGGCAAATATACCTTCTCCAGCCTCTCGAAGTACTCCCTGAGGAAGGCCATTGGCCTGTCTGGCCTGGAGGTGCATAGCTGGACAATGCAGTCCTTCAGCAGCTGCTGAATGTTGTGTTTCTGCACGTACTGCTCACATTCCCTCAGGCTCCGCTCCTCCTCACTGCTAGTGCTTCCAGATGCCATGATGACAACCACAACCCTGATCTGCAACCTCTAACCTTTGAACTGGAGAGAGCGAACAGTGAGAGGAAAAATAAGCTTGATTTCAGATAATCACACTAGAATAAGGATTAAGAAGGCCTGCTGGACAGAAATTCAGAGGACGCGTGTCTGTATGACACACAGGCATACATAAAATGTTAGAATGTGCAGAAAATAGAGCCACAGTGAGAAGACGCAGAGAGATCGGGTGTTGTTTCACCACTACAGAGACTCCTAAGCATCAGGAGTGAAAACTGGTCATATGATATGATCACACATTCTGACTATAAACAACAAACTAGGGCAGGAACATCATCTTTCTTTTGTGTAGTTACTCAAAACAGTGTATGTTTTTCACATGTCTAAATGAGGCCTTGTGTTAGAGATGGTAAGTAGCTGTGGCTGAAACGGTATCATACAGGATCAAGATCTAATTTTAGATGAATGGGCCAAGACTGCCAGTGAATCAATCAATTGTGAGACTGAACAACCATACAAGAAAGTGCACTTGCTTGAGGTTTCAAAATTTCAGGCCACAATACTGCTTCTGAGAAAAACAGCCTGACAGATCTCAGATCATCTGATGAGCCTATGATATAAACTCCCTCAGATAGCTCTAAGATAGATAGCTTGATATACATAGGCAGTCTAAAACAGGAAGGCCTATAAAGCTTTGTTTTAACCAACATGTAGATTTAAAATGTGCAAATAAGGGGCCAAGTTCATTTGGACAGACAAATCCATCATGTGTCTACACGTACATCATACATGTGCATCACTATAATTGGATTCATATAATTTCTAATCTGACAAGGCCCAGAGAGGATTACTAGCCTTGTTATCAAAGATGAGATTGGCTCTGGGTTTATGCAATTAACTATACTGTGAGGTAAAACTAGGTATGTCTGATTTAAAGTAAACACAATGTAATGAAATAGCTCATTTACACCTAGAACTGAAGAGTGTCCAACAGCTAAGACACCAGACAATCCCTAATCTCTCTATATAAAGCTCTCCTGCTTTATATAAATAGTAAATCTAATTATGCACGAAATATCGCATATAGTGGGAAATATAATGCAAATATGTATTATTTATAGACTCCTAGAACTATCATTTCTCCTGTCGACTAAAAAGTGTGCTGGCACCTAAATGACAAAACAAATCGAAGCACAAATGACCTTGCAAAACATGTGACAGTAAAGTGTGAGTGAAGCCTGATAATAATAACGCGTTACTTTATCTATATAATAGAACAAACACGCTTTCTTTGACAGAATTTATGAAGCTAATGGACTGTCTTTAACACCGTGTAGGTCAGGAAGGCTTCATAATGATGAGGTTGACGGCTGCAGCCAAGTAACTTACACCGAGCAAAGTAAATTCAGAAAAACACCTTCCTTACACCAATCAATCTTGACTACACAATATAAACATATGTAAATGACTGCATGTGTCCTAGGTTTGTTTAACCACCTTTGGGCTGCGAGGTATTCAAACCTATGTGTAGTTTGATGCCGAGCTAGCTAGCTCCGTGCAAAGGCAAAGCGCTTCGAGAATGACGCCATCTTGAGTTCTATCATAAACAAACGCTAGACGGAGGAAATTATTTCACGTATCCACTGAATATTTGTTCCAACGACTGATAATCTGCAAATACTCACAAGAAGTGTAAATTCCTGCCGAGCCCCTCGATAGTGACTCGGGATGGATAATTGTCAAAGCGTACCGTTACCAGATCCTCCTCGCTTCGATTTTTTTCCCGAGCCTTGGACCGCTGCCCCACCGGATACGGCTGAGAACCAATCAACAGCCGTCACTGACGTCAATTCTCTTCGTTCTGACATGTGAACCCGTAACCCCTGGCAACCTTAAAGGAGCCACACGGAAACCGTGACGTCAAGGAAATAGTTTTTCAAAAATCCACTGATATCTGATTAAGAATGTGTCTTTTTTTTTAAATAAACCGTCCTTCCATCCATATTCATAGACAAAAAGTATTGTAAACCAGTACATTAGTTTTAAATCAGAAAGGCTTGAAGCACTATATAACGTGATTAAGAATGTATATGGAAAAATCTAACTGTAACTGTAAAACAGCTTCAAAAACAGGATTATCCCTTAATATAAATAAAGTTGGCATACATATATCATTATTTAACAGATAAATAATTTGTTGGAGCAGCATAATAAAAACCATAATAAATAAAAAAATAAATGCACAATTATGTATTGAAACTACATATAACTAAATAAGAACATTATGAGGTCAATTCATTATAATTAATGATTGTAGTCTTTCAAAGTGGAGTAATATTTTGGATATTGAATTTCCTTTCAGATGATTTTGGTTGGTGAATGTAAAACTTGAAATCAGAATCAGATACTTTATTACTGCCATGATGAGAAATTATTGGTCCAGCATAAATAGAACAAAAAGAAACAATGGTTCAAACAATAGTTATGTCTACTTATCTTTTCTGAGTGAAGCTCATTCCCCACGTAACATATCATTTTCTGCAGCTAATTCAAAATTTATTTAACCTAAATGCATTAATCGAATAACAGTAACATTACCCATGTGTCCTTCAACACATAGACAATACAGGAGGTTCTTGGCTATAGCTCCTCTCATCACTTACTTCCACCACATCTGGTGTTCCAGTCAATAAATCTATAAGTCAAACCGCATGATCAGCTTTGAAGGGACAGACAGGTGATCGATTCAACTCATTAGACAGCTCTTAAGATTGATCTTTAAATATCTTGTCATGGTGACTTCAAAACCTATAGGTATACAGAATCTGTACAGGCATTGTAACAGACAGACACAATAATGGTATTAACTTTAACTTTTTCCTACATGCACTGTTTTGAGGCCTCATCTCTTAGTACCTGTTGGCTTTATAGCTAATCAGAGTATTATCAGACATCTGAATGAATTAATGACATGAATGATTGTCAAAGTGATGTTTGAACTGATGTAATTTAGATGATGAAACCCTGTCTGCAAAATTGATTATTTAACCTCTGACCTTTTCCCAGTTATTCTAACTCAAGCATAACAGTCTGTGCATCAACACAAAGAGGTGAAGAGGGTCAAAGATTTGACATTTTTGGAAGTGCACATCACTGAAGACCTGAGTTAGAGCAGAACCACCACATGCATTACCAAGGACCTGGGATGCAACATGCTTCAACAAAAACTGAGATGAGTTGAGAGGATACAGCAGAAGTGGCACCCCATACACTGCACCCATCTGAAAGCCCCAGCAGCACTGGAAGGATTTTATGACTTTATGACACACCCACCTTCACTTCAAAAATTCCATAAATACACAAACCTACATTATACTCGATAGATGCTAACTGCATTAATTTGTGTTCCTTAATTTTATTCTGAGCTGTAATGATAAATAAAGATGATTCAATTTACAACATACCAGCACTTAATTCATATACTTCTCCTTTCACTGTTTATACAAATTACAGTAGATTACACAAGCACATACTGAAAAATATAACTTTTATTGAACACACGGCTAAAGATAATGCACGGTTATATACTGCTGTATTTTATTTAACTGTCATGAAGGTTTGTATGGTTTCAGTCAAATGCAGTACATAGGTTGCCAGCAGATGTCCGTCTTGTGACTGTATCACATGCTTTTCAGTGCAGTTGTCTCTGGTTCAGTGCTTCACAAAGCTTTGCTCCCTCCATCACTACTACTGTACCTTCAGTAAATGGAGTACAGTACTTCAAAACAGAAAAAAAATGCTTATTTTCCTTTCTTCAAATAACATGAACTCCTAAAAATCACAACATGCATTATAACAACAACAACAACAATAATAATAATAATAATAATAATAATCATATATTTTAAATATATGTTACAATTTCAGACACTTTTTGAACATAAAAGCTGAAAAAATTACACTGTAGATTTTGCAGTGTTAATTTGGAGACAATGGGACCAAATACACTCTAGAAGAAGTTAAATAAACTCTCTAAGTGTTGATTTAACACTGCAAAATTTACTGTGTAGAATGAAAGCAAGTCTAAAGTCCATGCCTTTTTTTTCCTACAAAAGAATAAAGATAATGTAAAACATAAAACATTAAATTAATTTTCAGAAACCAATAAAATAATCGTATTGAAATCAAATTCGTTTATTAAACGAGTCTAAGTTTGTCAAACGAACAGACAATAAAGAAGGATCATTGGTTTTATCCAATGAAATCATCAAAACAATTCCTCGTGAAAGACTGAAAGTATAATTGACCAACCAGTACACTTTCCTTTAAATGGGCGTTTCTTATTTGATAGACAGCTGTAATTCCCAATGAACCAGAAGGCTTAAAGAGCTTTGGCCAATAGAAAACAGTTAAAGGCGGGGCTTATAGTCTTACCGCCAGCGAATTGCATCGCACCTCCCTGTGACGCATCCACCCATCAGCTGTTTTTGTTTTGCTGTGTGAATATAGAAGTTATAACACAATAACAACACTGCTGACCTCCTAAAGTGAAAGGAATTCTTCAGGAGGTGTACCGTTTTCCTTTTTGTCCGTTTGGCTGTCGGTGTGGAGGGCTCTACGCCTCTCCATGTGTGCCGTCTGAGCTCGTCCGTCCCGGACATTCCTCTCTCCCCTGAAGAAGACTGTGAGCGTGGCGCTTGGAGTCGGGGAGCAGCGGAGGAGGGGAAGCGAGTTCCGGCGGGGATCGACCCGAGCCCAAAAGGCCTCGATCCGACCTCGGACTGTCGAGAGGAGAGAGGCGAATTTTTGGCGGCTCGGATGGAGTCCCAGGACGGACCGGACGGCCCCGAAGCGCACCGAGGCTTCATCTGTGCCTCGTTTAACCAGGACACCACGTAAGCGACCTGCGATCAGGCCCAGCATGAACTCAATCTCCTTGATGCACCTGACTGTTGCATAATGATTTCCACCAGTGTTTATCTACTCTTTTATATGCTCTAACATCTTATCCCCAACAAGTGGACATTTGTATACGTACGCCCAAAATGAAAACCCAGTCTGCCCATTAAAAGTTGTTCTAGCTGTAGCTTAAAGTGAACTAGGCCAGTGTGTTAATCTTCATGGCCTGTTGCTCATTAATTTACACAGTTATACTAAATCTTATTCAAGTAAAATTATGCCAAACAGCTTCATCCGGTTTATTTTAAACAGTTTTACTGTAATGTGCCTCCCATCTCCTTCATTCTGAACTTATGTCAAAGAGATAGTAACAAGCCACTGTTTTGGGAGATTCTAAATGTAATGGCTTTTCTACCACAGGTCCCTCTATTTAGGGCTTACTATGATTATTGTGTGAAGAGTGGATGACTAAATGCACTGACTTGTTCAGTTGCAGGTGAGTCCTATGAACATCTGTGGCTTTTGTGTGTAAAACTAGGCAGGTGGTCAAACTGTTAACCCCCCACAATTTATCTGATTGTTATCATGTCCTTCTCACCATCAGGTAAAAAAAACAAACAGTTGACAGTCAACAAACCTTTAATAAAGCCTTAGGATATGTGTGTGTTGCTGAAACAACACAAGACAGATTGTAAGAAATCAAGTCATAAATAGATACTAAGCACCTCCTCAGATGAAGTAAATCCTCATCTGACCTTTTCTGCATTTGTTGAGGCAGATAAGGTGTCATAGACCTGTCATGGGATGAGCAACAATACAGCAAAGCTGCAAAGAAGTCACCTGAGCTCACACCATATAAAACATACCATAGATAAGGACTGAGTAAGTGATTATCATGTTTTAAAGAATACAAACTGTCCCTTTAGTGTCAATCAGAGGTTGACTAAGTGCTGATTTCTAATGACCAGTATAACAACAATAGTTATTGTAATAGTTCAAGCAGAAGCTGATAGGCCTGTATCATTTTCTCACACTGGAATTTTGACATTGAAAACCTATTACGTGTGTCTGACATGAACTGTTTCACTTCAGCAGAAATTGTGGAACTCTTACACTGGACAATAAATACAGAGTAAAAAATATCTTCAATAATTAGAAGACAATAAATGAAGTGAAAGTGAGTTATCAGTAAATGTGGAAGTAAATATCAAAGTCATGTGGGACTGAGTTTTATCTTTATCTATCTTTTTAAGTCACTATTTCTGGGTTTGAAGCTCGTTATTAACCATTGGTCATCATTTTCGACATGTATTGATGATACCAATACAGTATCAGTATTAATCAGTCGATCCCTAATTTAAACCTACTAATAATTTAATGTCAGTGATGATCACACACCAAAAAATGGTGGGATAGTTGAGATGATTTGCAGTATAAAGCTGAAAATGACCTGTGTTTTTAGTGTGCCATTATCGTATCAAAAATGTCATGTGCTACACACATTTCTTGTAAAAGGAATACAGTGTAATTATTATTGTGTAATACTTTTGAAAATGTAATTTCAAGGTATATCATAATATCCCTTCCAGATATGTTGTAAGGCATAATAAAAATGTGTGTCTCCTATAGTTTTTCCACAAAAACTTCAATGCTTTCATAAAAAGTTCAAGTTGACTTCACTGAAAACTATATTTGTTTCCAAATATTAAGTCCTGGATTCCACCATATGTTTCCTAATCTATTTAAAGCTTGGTCTAAATAAAAGTCAAAACAGCCTCTACACTATTTAAATATGGATTCTACTCATAAGTACTGTATACGCCCTAAAAGTCTGAAGTTAGATAAATACAATGACATTTGTGACTTCAGCAAATTACAACTTCTTGAGAATGGGGATCTTTGCCTCTGCACAATGAGCCAGAGAAGGGAATCTAAAAATGTACCACTGATTACAGGTCATTTTTGATATGCTTGTATAAGGTGGTGTTTGTGTGTTGTAGATCTCTGTCAGTTGGCACCAAGACTGGCTACCGGCTCTTCTCCGTAACTGCGGTGGACAAACTAGACTGTATCCATGAAGGAGGTAAGAAGGGAAATGTAGTTTTACTCACTTTTGTAGTGAACTGTGTGTCTGCATTACAGAAAGTGAAATGCAAATCTGCAATGTAGGGCTCTTCTGTACATGTATATATGCACTTCATTATACAAATACATCATGACACATAAGCAAATATCACAGTGATAACACCAAATACAGGAATCTATGCAGTGTTATTTGTGCTGTGGTCCAGATCACACTGGTCACACAGAGGGTCTTACAGCTCAGACAGGCCACAGCATGTTTGCTCTACTGCACAGACAGTAAACACAGAGGCATGCTGAATTTTCTAATCCTCAGTGTTTGCAATGAAACGGAAAGCCTGGTGTCAGTTTAAGGAAGTTGGATTTAAATAACTCATTCTTTGTTGAGCAAATAATACAGTTTGTAGAAAGTCAGACTAGAGTGTGAAAGGTCACTTTTCCTGTGTAAAAATGTTCATATTATATCCACAGTCTTTACACCAACAAGGGATCTTGGAAATATACTCCAGTCATATTTTCAGATAAAACTTTTTGTCATTTGAACAATGGTTTTAATGAAGTTTGTACAATTTTATGCAGCACAGAAATACATGGTGCAAATCACATACTAACACAAGATACCACATATTAAATGAAATTCATCCTCAACTTCTTGTACTGGTTCACTGGAGTTATAGTATGTCACTGGTAAAGCACCAGAAATCTGTTATTTCTAAATTACATCACACTTTTAAAATAATTTCTTGATGTTATTTCACATATGTCTTGCAGATCCATAAGGAAATCCTCATGATTAAGTCCACTGTTTTTTTTAAATCTGATTTTTTTGTTATTACAATTTTTTCCCCGAGATGTGATTTTTCCATTATGTAATGTAGTGTGGAAAATTGCCACTAGCATTAGCTGTCTTGGTTATAAAAAGTGTATGCACATTAAAAAAAAAATCTAACAAAATGCCTTCACATAATATGGTGACTAACTTTTCTTTGTTAGAAAAATACAGATTTCCATCCTGTGAATGTTTCTGTGTTATGATACTGAAAATATAAGATCTTTGTTTCTTAAATACATGTAGATGCACACTGTAAACCCGAATATTCAGAATAATTAAATATATTAAGTTTCAGAAATCGTACTACTAACTCAAATATATTAAGTTGCTGTAACATCTTCTTCTTTTTAAGTACTTCCAACTATTTTTTTTACTTAAACTTAAAGACATATGAGGTACAACTTAGTGGAATTAAGTCATTAAATGCTGAGAATGATATTGTTCTGTTATTTCTATTGTTTCAAATAAGGATGATTGAAAAAAATAAACTTAACTGATGCAGTAGATGATGCAATACAATTTCAGATCACTCCAAATAACTAACAATATCTATCACACCAAAAAAAAATTACAATCACAAAACACAGTAATTTTATTCAGGGGCGGCTGTGGTTCAGTTGGTAGAGTGGGTCGTCCAATGACTGAAGGGTCAGAGGTTCACGTCTTGGCTCTGTCTGTCCACATGTCCAAGTGTTCTTGGACAAAGACACTGAACCCTGACTTAGTCTCCCAGTAGGACTGACAGAACCTTAGAATACCAAGTTAAGTAAAGTTTTATTTGAAGTATAATTTAATAAGCATCTAAATTTTAAGTTCTGGAAACTTGTATTTTTTAAGTTTCATCAACTTAAAAATAATTGAGGCAATCGATTGCCTTAAATTTTTTGAGTTCTACTAACTTATTCGGGTTTACAGTGTATCATGATTTCCTCCATTGCCTTCCTCAGTAAAAGTGTCCACCATTTGTCTTATCCCTGTCCCAGTGGAGTGTCCAGATGTGTATATAGTGGAGCGGTTATTCTCCAGTAGTCTGGTGGTGGTGGTCAGTCTGTCCATGCCTCGGCGTATGAACGTTTATCACTTCAAGAAAGGGACTGAGATCTGTAACTACAGCTACTCCAACAACATCCTCTCTGTCAGGCTCAACAGACAGGTAAATAAAAAAGAAGAAGAAATGTGTCACAGTCAATCAATCAACTACAATTTATTTATATAGTGCCACATCACAACAAATGTTATCTCATGACAGTTTAGAGATGATCTAACCCAGATTATTAAGGCAATTTACAGACACCAGCAGAACCCTCCAGGAATAAACACTTGGTGACAGTGATGAGAAACACTTTCCTTTAACAGGCAGAAACATAAGAAAGAGAGAGGGTTAAAGGAAGAAAAAGAGAAAGAGAGATTGGGGGGAAAGGGTGAAGACACATGGATGCACATGAAACTAAACTATAACTGTTAAAAACTAATTCTACTCTTACTAGTATAACTACAAATCCCCATAACTGTGAATACTACTGCAACAAATACAAGTACTAATAGTGGATATACTACTACTGCAGTTATTAATACCAATAATAGAATCCTCTGTCATAATTGTTGTGAAGATATACATTATTGGAGAATCATGTGTAGTTCACAAACAGATGGGTTCAGGAGATGCAGATCATGAAAAGGTGAGAACACTGTTGTCCGGACAAAGCTAAACTAAGATAAGCTAAAATAAACTAAGATAAGATAAGATAAGATAAGATAAGATAAGATAAGATAAGATAAGATAAGATAAGATAAGATAAGATAAGATAAGATAAGATAAGATAAGATAAGATAAGATAAGATAAGATAAGATAAGATAAGATAAGATAAGATAAGATAACTAAGCTAAACTAAACTAAGCTAAATTCAACTAAGCTAAGCTAAACTAAAATAAAATAAACTAAGTTAAGCTAAGCTAAACTAAGCTAAAATAAACTAGGATAAGATAAGATAAGATGAACTAAACTAAAATAAGCTAAGTTCAACTAAGCTAAGCTAAACTAAACTAAGTTAAGCTAAGCTAAGTTAAGCTAAACTAAGCTCCACCTGTCTTAACACCACTAACCTTTCCCCCCCATACAAACTCTGTTGCACTTTCTGGACACATTTATGGACACTTCCATAAAATACTCAGCATGTGTACCAAAGTGTCAGTGGGCAGACATTACACTTTGCAAACTCTCTCAGTCCTCTGTTTAGTCCAAACAGTTATTACATGCTAATTGTAATATTGTCTTGAATTCTGTGTTTAGTTGCATTTCTGAACCATTGCTTTGAATAGCCATTCACTGATGCACCGTTTGTTCTATGTTATTGTTCGTTTTACTTTCAATATGGTACAAATTTAAAATCAAAGGTTCAGTCTGTGCCTCTCTTAAGCCGACCGTAGTCTTCTGCTCACTTTGTCCTTTTACCATGTCATTACTGTTACATTACATAGACATTTAATGTTATTCACACATACATATTAACCTTTGTACTTTTGTAATAATACATATGATACACTAGTTTAATAGGACAGGCAATTGTGGTTTGGAGAATTGAATGACGAAATAGGAACAAAAATTCATTGACTGAAATGACATCAATTTTCAATGACTAAAACTAAACAAAAAAACTCGGACTAAAATGAGACTAAATCGCTCAAACTTTTTGTCGACTAAAACTTGACTGGACTAAAAAAGGTATGGACATGACTAAAACTAATAAAAAATAAAATGACAGTTTAATACAAAGACTAGATTAAAATTAAATGTAAAGCAGGCCACCAAAAACAACATTATTATATAATAAACAATATTGAACTATATGGAGGCAGGGAAGAAGCTGGACCACAGCAGCAGGTCCACAGATGATCCAGGGAAAAACTGTGAGGTGATAACACACAGAGACTCCCGGGAAGAAGTCAAGTCAGTAATGTGTATTTAATGGGGTGTGAATAGTTTTATCATAATTTCTTGATGTTATTTTCCATATTTCTTGCAGATCTATCAGGAAATGCTCATGATTAAGTCCATTGTGTTTTAATGTTGTGATTTTTCATTGTTTTCTGCTTTCTCTGATATATAGTTTTTCCATTAGGTAATGTTGTGTGTAGTGTAAACCATGACAAACTACATGTGCAATTTTCATGAAAATTGTTACTGTCTTGGTTGAAAAAAAATGTATATACTTACATAAAAAAAAAATCAACTAAAATGACTTCACATACTATGGTGGTTAACCTTTCTTTGTTAGAAAAATATGTATTTCCATGCAGTGAATATTTCTATGTAATTATTCTGAAAAAAAACAAGATATTTGCTTTAAAAATCCATCCATTGAGGAGGAGAGAGGAGGTCAGAAAGGAGGAGGAGGAGGTAGATGGCAGCAACAGTTGACAAAGACTTTTAACTCCTAACATCAAATCATCACAATTGTTGCATCTTCTTTTGTGTGAGATAGATTTGAATCTGTTTAATTTGTTTTCTTAGCGCCTCGTCGTGTGCCTGGAGGAGTCGATCTACATCCACAACATCAAAGACATGAAACTACTTAAAACCCTGCTCAATACACCTACCAACCTCTCAGGTAGGTTCAGATATTACATTCACATACAGATATACAGTATGTATCTGATCAGTTTATACATTAATTGTTATGGATCATCACGTGGGTTTGGATGATATGACAGTGGTAGAAGAGGTCCTACAGTAACAGTCCACTCATTGCTCCTGCAGTCTGCAGTGACTCGTATGTTCCTGCATGTTTAACTAGTGATGAGTGAAATGCAGAGGGTCAATTTCAGTGTGTGTCCACCTCTGACGTCATTACCTACTCTTATTTTTATGGTCAAAAGGGAATGTCAGTTTAAAAAAAAAACAAACAAGTAATTTGACTTAACTTTTAAATTTCACAAATCAATAGGACAACAAAAACAACATCAAATGATGCCTGGTGTTCATATTCTGACCTTGGATCTAATTTTTGATTTCCTATACCATCTTTATACCATGTTAACACAGCATGGGGTGGATTATGTTCCTCTGAAGCTGCTTATTGTTTGGAAAAACAGCTTAAACTAGTAACAACTAGAAAAGCACTCTGAGAGCGTAGACCTCCGCCAAATTAGACCCCCGAATCCCCCCCAGAATACCACTAAAATCTAATCATTTCTAGATCTCCCCATTACCAACCTACCCTGGAAATGTCATCAAAATCCGTCCACAGTGTTATCACCTATGACCAACAGTTTTGAGATTTCTGGAGGTCAAAGGTGATATGTCGCAAAATCAACTTCTGTAACACTGTGTGTGTGTGTGTGTCAAGCATAGACTGTGATGGAAATGTACCTTGACTGGGTCATTAAATGTCACGGATCACCATGAACCATAAACATTAAGCTTATGATTATTCAGCGGCTGAAATATTTAAATCACAGTTGGCGCCTTCAAATGGAGGATCAGCGATGGGTGACTAATAATTGATTTTTGATAGCCTGAACAACCAGCACATCAAAAGCAAATAAGGATGGATTTTGAAACTCTGAAAAAGTGAATAATGATAGAAACTTTATATGAAAAGGAACAATGAGAAGAAGTACAAAAAAATAATTAGGATTCATGTTAAATATAGTAAGGAAGGCCAATCATTTCTTGGATTGTTTTATTTTACAAATGAAGCCACAACATTATATTTTACATTCCAACAAGCCTATTTTTCACAAGCAGTTTTAAGCAAGGGGCGAGATTAGGCATTCTCTGAATACTTCACAGGATGCATCTTCCCACCTCATAAATGAGTAGGGTCATGTTTTGATGATTCTCCCTCTTCTCTCACAGGTCTCTGTGCCCTCTCTGTCAACCACAGTAACTCGTACCTGGTGTATCCTGGCAGCGCCACCATCGGGGAGATTACAGTCTACGATGCCAACAACCTGGTGAGTCTGACACGGCTACAAAGAAAAAATTATTAAACTGTTTTCAGTCTCTTGAAAATCACACACAGCAAAACAAGGCGCTGCTGATGTTATTGTCTGTTTGTCCTTCAGAGCACGGTGACGCTGATCCAAGCCCATGACAGCCCACTGGCAGCACTCACCTTCAACGCCTCTGGCACCAAACTGGCTAGTGCTTCAGAAAAGGTGACCATCCATCCATCTATCCATCCATCCATCCATCCATCCATCCATCCATGCATCCATCCATCCATCCATCCATCCATCCACCCACCCATTCATCCATCCATCCACCCACCCATTCATCCATCCATCCACCCACCCATTCATCCATCCATCCATCCATCCATCCACCCACCCATTCATCCATCCATCCATCCACCCACCCATCCATCCATCCACCTACTGTATCTGTACTGTTTGTTTTCTGCAGGGTACTGTTATTCGAGTTTTCAGCATCCCTGAAGGACAGAAGCTCTTTGAATTTCGCCGAGGGATGAAGAGGTCAGCAATCATCAGGGTTATTATAATTTCAAAAATAAGACAAAAACCACAAAAAAGTCATGTAAAGTCAGCTTTGTTTTCATTTTAGACTAAAATGAAAAGCAGCACTCCAGTTTCCTCCCACCATCCAAACACATGCACTGATAGGTTCATTCTTTAATTTAAATTGTCCATAGGTGTGAATGTGAGAGTGATTGTTTGTCTATATATGTTCAGCCCTGAGATGAACTGGAGAGTCATACAGGGTGTACCCCGCCTTCACCCATTGTAGCTGGATTAAACCCCCCCAGACCTCTGTGACCCTAGTGAGGATAAAGCGGGTTCAGATGACGAGACGATGAAAAGCAGTGATCACATTAGTAGCAGTAGACTGTCGCAGCAGTGCTCCGGAACAGAGGAGCCCCTTATACATGTATGATACTCTAAGTATCTAAGTCCTAGCCAGGTGCAAAAAGCATTTCCGAAAACAAAAATGGTGAAATCTTACAATTGAAAGGGTTTTGAAAGATTGAAAACCTGTCTGCATACACTACAAACATCAATTATTACTAAGTGATGCATGAAAACAGCAAAACGTTGAATTGTTAAATTTATTAATGACATTTTTGGATTTGATTTTCTCAAACTAGACATATTGTGACTTCATTACTTTTAACACCAGGGTCTTCAGTTAATGTCGTACTGTTATTATGACCACGAAACGTACACTTTAAGTGAATGAAAGAAATATATGAATATCAAACTGTATGATCAAACTCAAATCACTTCAACTCAGTCATGTGTCTTTTCTTCATTATTAACATTTATGACTAAACATATGTTCTGTTAGATCACAGTGGTTGTGACTTTTGACCTACGGCAATCACAATGTTTTATTTAATCTGTGTGTTAATGTAGCAGGAATTGAGCGAACGACAGGTGCTCAAAAATATAGAGATGAAAAATGAACAAATAATCCTGGAGGTTATGAATGAATCATATTGTATAAACTCCTGACAGAACGTAGACTGACTTGTATAAACCACCTCTATACTGGAATCAAAAAGCAGCTAAAGTGACAATGACAGTAAAACAATTCAATATAAAAACTTGTGTGTGAATATAATTCATCCAACAGCTCAAATGAGAAACAACCTCCCACTCTTCAACATTTGCTGTTTTTGTGAGTAACACAGTGTCAGCAATCAGTGACTAAGTATCAGTGATTAAGGAACATGAAGACAAACATTTGTGTCATATCTAGTGTTTCTACAATTCAGTGATATAAGAAAACATAAAATAGTTTACTATATTCAGAAATAACTGAGAATTGTCTGTATATATGAACCTATTAAGACTTAAGTGCTACTTTTATGGTAGTTACAAGATGATTTTTTTCTCTGTATGTAACCTTTCTTCAGTGATTTATTACCATTTACTGTAATATTGTCATTTGTATATTGCATTTGTAAGTGAAAATCAGGTTATATATTTCCTATTTTTAATATTTAATCATGTATATGCTCATAAAAGCTCAGATTAAAGTTGAAGGTTACACCAAAAGCAGAGAAATCTTACCAAAAATGGACCTTTTCAGTAAATATTTCATTAAATGAACATAAGCCAAGTGTTTCCATTCACCGTTATTAATCAAATTTTACTGGTGAATCAATGTTGTAGAAGATGACTGTGTTTCCATGTTCACTATGGAGCCTCTGAACATCCAAATGGGTCATATCTGAGGACCATGATAAGGCGATAAACTGTATTTTACACCAGTTATTTGTAATGACAGGATTAATGGATCAACAGGTTAAATTGTTTAGATCAGAAAATGCATGTGGTCATAGATGGATGTTTGGGTGTTTATGATTTAAAATAGCAACGACATAAAAGCATTTACATATAATGTTCACTTTTCCCTATTTTTTTTTAATGTGTCAGATACGTGAGCATCAGTTCATTGTCCTTCAGTGCGGATACTCAGTTCCTATGTGCATCCAGCAACACAGAGACAGTCCATATCTTTAAACTGGAACAGCACAGCCCCAGGTAAACACACACACACACACACACACACACAGTTACTTTTTACTCCATAAATGAATTGATCAAACATCAAAGTAAAAATTAAATATTTGTCGTATTTTTATGGATGCCATCACTTTTCCTTCGATATTAAACTGTACATTTCCTAATTTCAAAACTATGATCCATGATGTGTTCCAGTCAAGATGAGGAATCTCCAACATGGTCAACATATGTGGGAAAGATGTTCACAGCAGCCAGTACCTATTTACCCACTCAGGTGTCTGACATGATGCATCAGGACCGAGCCTTCGCCACAGTTCGTCTCAACATGTTCGGCCTGAAGAACATCTGTGCACTGGCTATGTAAGGCAGAGCAGGAGACAGAAGGGACAAGGAGGATTTTACAAAATGGACTTCTGGGTAGGGTTAGGAACAACTAATGTTTGGGTATTGTTTTCCAGGATTCAGAAGCTCCCCCGTCTGTTGGTGGCTTCATCAAATGGATACCTCTACATTTATAATGTGGACCCACAGGATGGAGGAGAGTGTGTCCTGGTCCAAAAACACAGGTGTGCACATTTATCACATACAGTATATCCCTTTAGGGTTGTGTTTCTCAAGCGTTTTTAAATTAAGCTCCACTAATGGCATCTTGAGCATACTGGCCCCCTCCCTATCCATGAAAAATGCTGAGATGAGGGGTGGGGGTGTTACATAATTCTAAAAGAAACTAAACAGATGTGTATGTTGATGATGTGTCAGATTATATACCTCTGTAGATAAAGCTCCCCTACCTGCCCCCCACTATTTATGACTACCTGCCCCCACCCCGAGAGTTTACAAGGTTGATAAAATACTCTTGTATTGATAATAGATAATAATCTGAACAAGTGGTGCCTGGCACAACAGACCCTGCTCCTCTTGCACACATTTTACCTGATTTGTAAACCTTACCTCATCGTTACAAAAACACATTTTTGGTGACTGTGACCTCTACCATGGGATGGGGGGCTGGTCTACCATGGGATGGGGGGCTAGTCTATCATGGGGTGGGGGCTGGCTGGTCTATCATGGGGTGGGGGCTGCCTAGTCTATCATGCGATGGGGGGCTGGTCTATTATGGTGTGGGGGGCTGGTCTATCATGGGGTGGGGGCTAGCTAGTCTATCATGGGGTGGGGGCTGGCTGGTCTATCATGGTGTGGGGGGCTGGTCTATCATGGGGTGGGGGCTGGCTAGTCTATCATGGGGTGGGGGCTGGCTGGTCTATCATGGGGTGGGGGCTGCCTAGTCTATCATGCGATGGGGGGCTGGTCTATCATGGTGTGGGGGCTGGCTAGTCTATCATGGGGTGGGGGCTGGCTGGTCTATCATGGTGTGGGGGGCTGGTCTATCATGGGGTGGGGGCTGGCTAGTCTATCATGGGGTGGGGGCTGGCTGGTCTATCATGGGGTGGGGGCTGCCTAGTCTATCATGCGATGGGGGGCTGGTCTATTATGGTGTGGGGGGCTGGTCTATCATGGGGTGGGGGCTAGCTAGTCTATCATGGTGTGGGGGTTGGCTGGTCTATCATGGACTGAGACTGAGTTGGAAGTCCCATGTGATTCTCCAAGAAGCAGTTTCTCTCAAACCTTGACATGAGACCCTGTCCTTTCATCTTGCTGCCTATGAAAAATGAATAACGACCTTATCTTTGATATTTGTGGTTTAATATGTATTATAACGTCATGGATTTGTTATGTCGATGCAGGCTGTTTGACAGTAGTGAAGACCAGACGGAGCAGAGAGAAGAAGCAGAGGACGTTTCACTGCCGCCAACCAGCCAATCATACGCTGCTACTGTGGCTCTCCCTTCAACCCCTCCCTCCTCCACCACTCTCATAGGTAGGAATAACTTAAGGTTAGGGCAACCTAATCCTGACATGATTAAATCATACATTCAGAAAGCTGTAGAGAACTACGTGTGGAAATGTGCATCTTTTCCAAGAAATATAACAGATAAGAGAAGATAAGATTCAGGTACATAAGAATTATTATGCAGAGCTCTCTCAAAAAACTAAACACAAAACAGCTGACATAACAGAGATTTCCCAGTAGACACTCAAAAGGAAGATGTCATCACTGCTTATTTTCTTCCCAGGATACTCTGAGGACGGAGGAGCCCAAAAGGGGGAGATCATCCCAGAGCACGAGTTCGCTGAGGGTCCCGTTTGTCTGGATGACGAAAATGAGTTTCCTCCAGTCGGTAATCAGAGTTAACTGACCAAACCTTTCCGAAAACACCCCCCAAAATCCCTGAACATTTCAAAATGATCAGACTTGTTTCAGGTTGGGAGGACGGACAAAAATATTCCTGAAGTGATAAAATCATACAGCAACCCCTCAGCCTCCAATATGTACCCCTGCAGGCCTAGGGTCAAAGTAACCAGTGTTACCTTCTGGTGTTTCTGTACAATGTCTCCCTCTCACCTTTTGTAAGGAAGAAATTAAAAATATTCTTTAAAAAAAAATAAAAAATAAAAAAAGGTGGAATATCCACATGACTTAAAACATTCAGAACATCTCAAGCTCTTTGTTTTTCGACAGACTTAAAGACTGTCTGAAGAGTTTCAACCTTTTATGCCATAAATACCAGTGTTAAATACTTATTTTTTTTTTTTTAAACTAATGACTGCACAGTAAGAAACTCTGACAATACCTGCACATTATCATCATGGTAGCTAGAAGATTAACCTGTGATTGGTCCAGCAGATTAACTAGAAGCTGATTTCTTGAAAATAAACTCAGAAAACGTGTTAAGAAGTGACCTGAGAAGTCATTTTATGAACTTCCACTTGACTGTCCAGTTGGGCGATAACATAAAGGGCTAGTGTGTAACATTTAAAGGACTCTTCCTGCAGATATAGAATACAATATTTATAATTGAGGTTTCATTAGTGTATAATCACAGGAAAATTAATGACAGATTTTCACTGTCTGACATGTTTGGACCATAGTTCTTATAATGTTTTACATTCAGTAATGAGGTGCATTACTGTCACCTACTATGTTTTAATATCATTAACCTCATAGCATAATTGCCAAAGTCATTTTTGTCCAAATTATGATGTCTCTGTAACTTAACAGATACATCACACTGCTGCTTCTGTCCATGCAGTTATCACAAATTGGACAAAAATATGACTTTTGCTATGAGGCTGGACCAAAGTTAATAGTCTCTTAACGAAAAAAAACTAAAGAACAGACAAAACAAACACCAGGAGGCAGTAATGTGGGTTTTTTTTGCTGCTACTGTAGGTGAATGTGTGGTTATAAGCTGAAATGTCACTAACAGATGTTTCTTCCACACTACTACTGGATGGCACCTTCTATAAAACATTAAAATGGAGAACTATGTCTGAAATATGATCAAATTAGTGTAATAATACACTAATGAAAACATTATTATGAATATTTTTTTCCATTTCTGCACTTCTACAATCTCCCTAAAACTGACACACTAGACCTTTAAAATATATATATTAGTCTCTGAAGAATTTACATGTTCTATCTTCTGTCATCATTTTTGTGAATCACAAAGTAGTACATTACAAATCAATGGGCATTAAATGCATCACACCTCAAGACAGAGCAACAGTAGTTATAAAAAACAGATAAGATTTTAGTGTTACACTATTTAAGTAATGGTACATGCAGTAAGTATTATATGACATACAGATGCAGTCATCATTCTAACTTTGACCTGCAGTCACAACCTGATAATCTATTGTCACATGTTGTCTCTGTGGGAGGAGCCGCCATGAGCTAAATGTGAACTGATGATGATGATGAGCTGTATGTGACAATGCGACGTGTCCTTGAATTTTAGTCATATTTTGTGTATGTTAACATGCAAGTCATAGTCATTTTTACTTTGATGTATTCAATTTTTAAGGGGGTTTAACGCTTTAAATGTTACACATCAACACATTGACTTACCATCCATCATTTATGTTTTAAAGATTTTTACTGTGGGTATAATGTATATATAACATTTCTATATAGTACTGTTGAAATGAGTAACATGGTAATGTAACTGATTTGCCAAAAGATGGTGCTGTTAGGACGCCTCTATGCTGCGTTGAGCTGTTCCATGTATATTTACACCAGAGACTCATTAAAGCTGATAAATACATTCAACTATTGTGTGACTTTTATTCACCTAAAGCATGGAACCAAAACAATTACATAACTACAATAATAATACTCTAAATGGAAGGGGATATAGAATTTTTTTTTATATATCACTTTTTTAGCTTATCAATTTTTTTTTATCATATTTAACTCAGCTTCTTTAATCTAATCTTACTAACTTAATAACTTGTTTTTATTATAATTTATTCTGAACTGTTTTTTTTTTTTTTATCTTAGAGCTACTTACATCCAGTATTTATTTATTTATTTAAGTGCTGATGTAATATGATTGTATTTTTGTTGTGTGGAGCAGTAAGAAGTTGAAATTATAAGATACAAAGCCAATATTAAGCGATAAAAAGTCAAAATTCCCAGTTACTAAACACAGGGGATTTTTGTTAGAAAAGTTGATACGGTAAAAGGGCTGGGATTTTATAAGTATTAACTTTGAGCAACTCCTTTTGAACATGCTTGTATTGTTTTTTTACTGTATGTTTTCTTTTTCTTTTCCATTTCTTAATGTTTAAATGAATCAAATCAAAATTCCATAATTACGTCTCAGCATATTCTAATGCAAGGGGGCTGAGAGGACATCTGACTTTTCCACCTCCTCACAGCCTGCAGAATATTTTCAAGGGGGTGTATGTGAACCACAACTTTAATTAACAATGTTGAGAGTATGAAAAGCTTCTACTGGTCTCCATAGCTGATTAAAGAACCATAATAAATATGATATTATGTCTTTATTTTCCCATAGCGGCATGAATAAGTCTGGTTATCCATCTTTATATTTAGTTTTCTGATACAAAAACAGACAAAACAGTATTTAATTTTTACCCTGATTTTTGCCTCCTGAATGTTTAAAATGTATTGTCAGGGCTCTCTGGTGGATATATAAATGTTGACATCACTGATAAAAGCACATTTTTGCAGCTGTCAAAGCCTCCCAAATCATGCTGTTGCCAAATTATTGACCTTGTAGAGTTTTTCCACCCTTTGATCTCTCGAACTTCTCCCTGTTCTTGGCTGTTTGCACGTCTCCTGCTCCATCTGGACATTGAGCCTTGCAAACAAGACATTCTATAAATAAACAACTGTGCACATCCCAAAGAGATAGTTGTGTCTACATCTGTTTGCTGACCTCTCTCTGTCTATTGTGTGATTGTTCGTATGTGCTTCTTCCCTCCATTAGTGTAGTGGGCGGCACCCACAAACAGCCCGTGTGGGGTCACAGCAGGGTGCTGCTGATTCGTCTGTGGTGTAGTCTGCGGTGGACACTGACGAATCAGTGGCAATATCCCATAATAGCTCCTCTCTTCTGCGGGCAATCCGATCAACCACCGACTTGTATTCAGGTTTCTTGAAATCCAGGGGCCTTTCCTCAGCCTCGTCGCTTTCCAGATCAAAAACCAATGGTGGGTCATGGAGCTGTTGATTTCCTGTTGCACCACCACATGCCTCAGCTGCACCTGCATAGAAGGAGGTTACTTTATTAGTACCCATAGGTAGATTTGTTTTGCAATTGAGGCAAAAAGAAAAAAAAAAACCCATCCATCTCACATACAAGCACAAACATGCAACAGATGAACCAACATGAGCTGCTTATACATAATTAAATTAAAATACACTTGGTTCCACAAATGAGGGCGTGAAAGAATAATAATAATAATAAAAAAGAAATAATCTAATAAACCTCTGTACTAAATAAAAACAGGGCTAAAAGGCAGTACAAAAAGAGTAAGAAGACCTTTAAGGACAAAAACTTGTTTTTAAAAGACCTACGCATACATAAACATATGATAAATAATTAAGAGTAGGTGGACAGCTTTATGTGTCATCTATATTAAATGAAGTTGGTGTATACTATATAAAATATATATTTTTGTCCATTTCCATCTCTGTATAATATAACCAAAATTCAATGCTCAAATCTGCACATACTTTTACCTGTGGATTCAGGTTTTAGCAATAATATTTAGTTTTACTGTTTTGCTGCATAATCACTATGTTATGCTTCATTGTGGGAAATATACCTGCTCTAATATATATTATTTTGTGTTAAATCCATCGATAGAAAAGTTGGCTCATACGTCCATGTTGCCATAAGATCCTGTATAATACACTATGATAGCAGGGAATAACTACTACTAACTATAACTATAACTAACTATAACTACTGTCGACATTACTGTATGATACTAAACACATCATCTCTACTAGAAAAGTTCTCCGGACAAATGTTTCTTAAAACAGTATGAACATTACATTTCAGTACCAATGTGACCCACAGTGATTGAATTTTTATCTTTAGATATATACCAATGCTTACCTGTGATATAAAAAGCTTTATACTTCCCATTTCGAACAGTCTGTAGATCTCCAAACGTCCCTGCTGCACCACTGTTAGGGTGGAAGAGGAACTACAGGAAACAAATGGGTAAAACTTTACAATAATAACATGAAAAATGATGGAATCATGTTGGAATCATGGTCTGATTTATGATGAATTAACATATGTCTTATATATGCAGTAATCTTTAATATACATATATCATGAAAGGATTACTATTGGAATCATAACGAGTCACTATTAATTAACTATTAGTCATTCTGGTACATCAAAGTGTGAATTCCTACTGTTAATATATCATGTTTCCATCATTATTCATGTACCCTTATTGTAAAGTGTTACCAACAAATGTAAACAAGTGTAATACTAGTGACTACAGTTGGACTCTCATTCTAAGGGACAGTGGATTTTCAGTTGAATTTGTACCTCATGACCCATCTGTTCCCCATGCAGGAGGATGTCTGTGGCATCGATGCCATCATAACGGCGGTCAGAAGGGGGCGTTACCCCTGCCAGGGAGAGCAGAGTTGGTAATATATCCATACCACTGTCAAAGAACAAAAAGAAGAGAGTGCTTTTTTTGTCATTTGAGTATTTTTGTATGTGCAAAATGTCAATAAATCTAAATCTAAAATGTGTCTGCATTTAGAACACTCAAAGACAATCCATACTACACTGGCTTCTGTTGTAATATATGTCTCTATAAATAAAGTTGAATTGAATTTCTAAGCAAATATACCTTTGGTAAACATGGATGAACCCCAAGAGGGGAGGAGTTCATCTGCAAAGTGAAGACAATGTTTAAAGTGCTGTAACGCTGAATACTATGATATGCTGACCCAGGTCCCATAGACATACACCAAAATTCTAAGTCAAATATTAAACATTTATCATTAATTACTGCTCCATAAATAAGATTTTTATGTGATTTTATGTTATTTGATGACTTTTAGGTATGCTGTCTGCGCTTAATGCTTAATTAATAAATAAATAACAATTGCTGATATAGATCTGTTATGGTTAAATACACTGTTCAAAAGAATTCAATATATTAAGTTGTGAATACTCAAAGTTTCAGAAATAGTACTACTAACTCAAATATATTACATAAGTTGCTGTAACATGTTCTTCTTTTTAAGTACTTCCAGCTAATACTTTATTATTATGGGGAACTAATGTGGATATAAGTGAACATAACTTAAAAACATAGATGAGGTACAACTGAGTGGAATTAAGTCATTAAATGCTGAGAATAATATTGTACTGTTATTACTATTGTTTCAAATAAGGATGATATAGTAGATGATGAAATACAATTTCAGATCACTTCAAATAACCACCAATAACTATTACACCAAAAAAATTACAATCACAAAACACAGTTATTTTATTCAGGGGCGGCTGTGGTTCAGTTGGTAGAGCGGGTCGTCCAATGACTGAAGGGTCAGTATTTCACGTCCCGGCTCTGGTTGTCCACGTGTCCTTGGGCAAAGACACTGAACCCTGACTTGGTCTCCCAGTAGAACTGACAGAACCTTATAATACTAAGTAAAGTTTTTATTGAAGTATACTTTAAAAAGCATCTACATTTTAAGTTCTGGAAACTTGTATTTTTTAAGTTTCATCAACTTTAAATAATTGAGCCAATCGATTGTATTACATTTTTCTACTTCTGCTAACTTATTTGGATTTACAGTGTAACTACAAAACATCAAATGATATTGAATGAAGTGTTCAGTTTTGCCATATTAGTAAATTCCCTTGCACAAACCCCACCTTTGGTCAAATGTAGTCTCTTCTGGATCCAATAAACCAATATGGCATCAGCAAAAATACAAAATCCTGGCTTCACAAGAATGATCCAAAAACACAACATGTGATGAAATGGCTCTGTCCACTGTTCATGTACTATTAATGGTGAACCTATACAGATAAAGGGTTTGTGTGTGACTTACTGGTCTCATATTACAATGTGCACATAAATTGGTGGCAAAAAAAACATGATATATGGATAGAGTTAGTGCGTGTCTTTTGTATGTATTTTATTTAAGGAGATACTAAAGCAGTGCTTTATAGTATTAGCGTCATTAGATCCAGAGGAGAGAGCTACAGATGGAAGGTGTGTGTATTCTTGCAGTTTTTTGTTTCAAATTTTGTCTCTTCTAGTTTTAACTTGTATTCATACAAAAACGTAATATTTGGTGGCAATTCAGCTTAATGTTATATTCCATCAACTATACAACTTAAAAACAAGGACGCTCATTACATGAATGCCATCTGCTCCATGTGGAGATATAAGTGGCTTACTTTTAAATAACAAAATGTAAAAACTCACATTTTACACAATTGTCAATATTATATATCATAACTGGAATTAGATTTTCCCACATTACTGACACACTTGACCTTTAATACTGAGTCACAAAGATAAAGTATGTAGTGAAAGATTAAATGTCTGAACAAATGGGAGTACCTAAGCAGGGCGGTGCTAGTGGTGTTGGCAGGTATTCTACCAGGCCAGTAGGCCACCGTTGGCACCCTGTGACCTCCTTCCCAGGTGGTCCGCTTTGCTGCTCCTCCACCTGACACACAACATATGAATATGGAACATGGGATAAGAAGAAAAGTAATTACTGCCCTATTGTATTCCTATATGATGTATAACTTTAGCTTCCAATTGATTGATTGATTTGTCAGCTGAGATGTTTAGTGTTGTTATACCTCTGTTGATCTGCCATTTTCCTTGGAAAGGTCCCACACTTCCTGCAAACTGGCATTTCTGTTCCCAGGGACCATTGTCACCTAAACACAACACAAAGCCTTTACAAGTGAACTATGAGACAGACCCTGTGGTAGAGCGGTCACAGCCCATTCAGCCTACTGACCTGTGAACCAGATCAGGGTGTCAGAGTCAGAGGCGCTCTTTACTACCCCCACCACGCTGTCCATCTCTTCCAAACTCGCTGCGTACACTCTGCCATCGTCGGAGTTTTGAGAAGTGGATGGGGTATCAGGAGTGACCGGAGGGGACAGGGGAACATGCATGTGGGCCAAAGCTATATAGAGCAGGTAAGGCTGACTCTGGTCCCTGTGAAGACAACTGACAGAGTGTAAGAGGTGCTTATGATAGTGAATTACCTGACACAGCCTTACAATCAAAGCAGTGGATTAATGTGGACAAGGACCCACCATCAAATGAAAAATGAAAAGGTCTGTCAGGAGTTGCTAGTGTGTGAAGAAACTAAAACCATTATATCATTCTCTTCAAAGCCACCAAAAACTACCCCTTTGCCTGAAAATGACAGTTGCTTGTCTGCTGTGTTGATCCATTAAGTTTCCATTATATTAAAACTTTAAAACTGTAACTTTTGTGTATTTAACACATCAGTACATGGGGTGGCCATGGCTCAGTTGGTAGTGCAGGTTGTCCATTAACCGAAGGGTTGGTGGTTCGATTCCCACTCTGTACTAGTCAGTCTGGTGTGTCTTTGGGCAAGGCACTTCACCCTCCTTGCCTCCAGTGTCAGTGAATGCATATGGAGGTGGTCAGAGTAGGCACAAAATGGCTGCCATGCTTCTGTCTGTATGTAGTTTACAACCACCAGAGGGAGCATGTGAGAGTGAATGGATCACTAATGTAAAGCGCTTTGGGTGCCTTTAAGAGCACTATAGAAATGCAATGAAATTCATTATTATTGTTATTATTATTATAGTACAACTTTTGAGTACATGAATAACAGGCACCAGTGTTGGGGGAGCTACTTTGCAACATAGCTTGTAAAATGAAATCATTCAGCATGGCAGTAGTTAAAACAAAACTACTGGTCAAAGAAAAACTATGGCCAGAAAAAGTAGTTTAAGCAACTACTTTTAATTTTCAGCATTAAATTGAGACTGTATATGTGCTATATATGAAATAAAATATAGCCATGGTTGGGGTGGCATGTTGCTATCAGGGTTGACGTTGGTGGGAGGGTCATCCATGGTGCTGCCAGGGCCAATCAGAGGCAGCATTTGCTGATATGTCATGACATGATCATGTCTCCAAAGAAGTTAAAAATGAAAGAAAAAGGGACTGTGTTACATTCAATACCAAAATACAATTTATATTACAAGGAATAAATAAAAAAAATAACTTAATTTTATGTTGTTTCCCCAAAATTGTGGGTTGCAAATTGAATATTTAACACGAAAAAGTCCCCAAAAAGTATTTGAACTACTTGATGCAGCACAGCACTAGTTTAACTACCAGCAAATTGCAGAAAAATGTAGTTTAACTATGTCAACATTGATGACTAATTCTGTTTATTTATTTATTTATTTATTCTGTCATGACCTCCGTTCCAGTGACCTTTCCCCCAATTTTCCACACTCACCTGGTCCTGCACTGCGCAGCTGCAAGCCGTTCCTAATCGGTGACTATTTAAGCGGTGAGGCTTGTAGCTGCCAGTGCAGGACCATTCATCTATGTCACCTCCATAACCCGGTCGATGTCTTCCATCTCCCCAATCACCATAACCCGGACACTCATCATCACCACGGACTCTGGCCGTTTACTCCCAGGTTGTGTCTGTCTTGTCTTTATGTTGTACTTTTGTTATTAAATTATTTTGCCCTTCAGTACTGTGCAATGGAGTCCTCCTTCACCTCACCCCGATCCGTGACAGAATGGTCCTGCCACCATCTGGACTCCGCCAGTGCTGAAGGGACCCTTTTTGTTTTAGTTTTCCCCTGTCTGTTCCGTCTAAAGTCTGTCCAGTCTTGCGTTCTGTCCCGTTCAGTGTTTCTGGCTTAAGCGTTCAGTGTTTCTGGCTTAAGCGTTCAGTGTTTCTGGCTTAAGCGTTTCTGAGTTTCTGGCTTAAGCGTCTCTGTGTTTCTGCCTTAAGCGTTCTGTGTTTCTGCCTTAAGCGTTCTGTGTTCCTGGCTTAAGCGTTCTGTGTCTCTGCGTTCTGTGTCTCTGCGTTCTGTGTCTCTGCGTTCTGTGTCTCTGTGTTCTGTGTCGCTTTCTAGCGTTCTGTGTCGCTTTCTAGCGTTCTGTGTCGCTTTCTAGCGTTCTGTGTCGCTTTCTAGCGTTGTGTGTCGCTTTCTAGCGTTGTGTGTCGCTTTCTAGCGTTGTGTGTCGCTTTCTAGCGTTGTGTGTCGCTTTCTAGCGTTGTGTGTCGCTTTCTAGCGTTGTGTGTCGCTTTCTAGAGTTCTGTGTCGCTTTCTAGCGTTCTGTGTCGCTTTCTAGCGTTCTGTGTCGCTTTCTAGCGTTCTGTGTCGCTTTCTAGCGTTCTGTGTCGCTTTCTAGCGTTCTGTGTCGCTTTCTAGCGTTCTGTGTCGCTTTCTAGCGTTCTGTGTTTCTGGCTTAAGCGGTCTGTGTCTCTGTCCCGTTCTGTGTTTTCTTGCCCAGTGTTCTGTGTATCTGGCTTAAGCGTTCTGTGTATCTGGCTTAAGCGTTCTGTGTATCTGGCTTAAGCGTTCTGTGTATCTGGTTTAAGCGTTCCGAGTTTCTGGCTAGCGTTCCGAGTTTCTGGCTAGCGTTCCGAGTTTCTGGCTAGCGTTCCGAGTTTCTGGCTAGCGTTCCGAGTTTCTGGCTAGCGTTCCGTGTTTCTGGCTAGCGTTCCGTGTTTCTGGCTAGCGTTCCGTGTTTCTGGCTAGCGTTCCGAGTTTCTGGCTAGCGTTCCGAGTTTCTGGCTAGCGTTCCGAGTTTCTGGCTAGCGTTCCGAGTTTCTGGCTAGCGTTCCGAGTTTCTGGCTAGCGTTCCGAGTTTCTGGCTAGCGTTCCGAGTTTCTGGCTAGCGTTCCGAGTTTCTGGCTAGCGTTCCGTGTTTCTGGCTAGCGTTCCGTGTTTCTGGCTTGTTGTCTTGTCTTCTGGCTTGTTGTCTTGTCTTCTGGCTTGTTGTCTTGTCTTCTGGCTTGTTGTCTTGTCTTCTGGCTTGTTGTCTTGTCTTCTGGCTAGTTGTCTTGTCTTCTGGCTAGTTGTCTTGTCTTCTGGCTAGTTGTCTTGTCTTCTGGCTAGTTGTCTTGTCTTCTGGCTAGTTGTCTTGTCTTCTGGCTAGTTGTCTTGTCTTCTGGCTAGTTGTCTTGTCTTCTGGCTAGTTGTCTTGTCTTCTGGCTAGTTGTCCTGTCGCCTGGCGTTGTGTCTTTTGGTCTGTCGTTGGTCATTTCTGTCTGTTCCTGTCCCTGACTCTTGCTCGTTGCTCGCTTCTGTCCCTGACTCTTGCCCGTTGCTCGCTTCTGTCCCCTGTCCCTGCCTGTTGCCCGTTGCTCGCTTCTGTCCCCTGTCCCTGCCTGTTGCCCGTGGTTGGCTTCTGTCCCCTGTCCCTGCCTGTTGCCCGTGGTTGGCTTCTATTCCCTGTCCCTGCCTGTTGCCCGTTGCTGGCTTCTGTCCCCTGTCCCTGCCTGTTGCCCGTTGCTGGCTTCTGTCCCCTGTCCCTGCCTGTTGCCCGTTGCTGGTTTCCGTCCCTTGTCCCTGCCTGTTGCCCGTCGCTGGCTTCTGTCCCCTGTCCTTGCTTGTTGTTCGTTTCTGCCTGCCTGTTTCCTGTCCCTGCCTGTTGCCCGTTTCTTCGTTTTGTCTTGTTCCTGTCTCAGCCAGAGTCCGTGGTGACCCCACCAATCAGTCTCCTTGGTCCTCAGTCAGACCAGTCATGTTGCTCCTGCTACCGCTCTGCCCAGAGGGTACTCCGCCCAGGGGGTTTCCACACCGCCCTGCCCAGAAGGATGCCACACCGCTCTGCCCAGAGGGTACTCCGCCAGGGGGTTTCCACACCGCCCTGCCCAGAAGGGATTCCACACCGCTCTGCCCAGAGGGTACTCCGCCCAGGGGGTTTCCACACCGCCCTGCCCAGAAGGATGCCACACCGCTCTGCCCAGAGGGTACTCCGCCAGGGGGTTTCCACACCGCCCTGCCCAGAAGGGATTCCACACCGCTCTGCCCAGAGGGTACTCCGCCCAGGGGGTTTCCACACCGCCCTGCCCAGAAGGATGCCACACCGCTCTGCCCAGAGGGTACTCCGCCAGGGGGTTTCCACACCGCCCTGCCCAGAAGGGATTCCACACCGCTCTGCCCAGAGGGTACTCCGCCCAGGGGGTTTCTACACCGCCCTGCCCAGAAGGATGCCACACCGCTCTGCCCAGAGGGTACTCCACCAGGGGGTTTCCACACCGCCCTGCCCAGAAGGGATTCCACACCGCTCCGCCCAGAGGGTACTCCGCCCAGGGGGTTTCCACACCGCCCTGCCCAGAAGGATGCCACACCGCTCTGCCCAGAGGGTACTCCGACCAGGAGGTTACCATGCCGCCCTGCTCGGAGAAGCTCTGGACAACGGGGGGGGGTTGTGTTTTGTTTTTTTTTGTTTTTTAGGGGCTTCAGGAGCCGCCCCTTAGGGGGGGGGTACTGTCATGACCTCCGTTCCAGTGACCTTTCCCCCAATTTTCCACACTCACCTGGTCCTGCACTGCGCAGCTGCAAGCCGTTCCTAATCGGTGACTATTTAAGCGGTGAGGCTTGTAGCTGCCAGTGCAGGACCATTCATCTATGTCACCTCCATAACCCGGTCGATGTCTTCCATCTCCCCAATCACCATAACCCGGACACTCATCATCACCACGGACTCTGGCCGTTTACTCCCAGGTTGTGTCTGTCTTGTCTTTATGTTGTACTTTTGTTATTAAATTATTTTGCCCTTCAGTACTGTGCAATGGAGTCCTCCTTCACCTCACCCCGATCCGTGACATATTCATTCATTCTATATATTCACTAATACCTCTGTATTAACATTGTAAATATACAATTTCCTGCAATACACAACTCCTGTTTACATTTGTTCCTCTCTGCACTTTACCCACATCATACACACAGTCACATGTTTACATTCTCTGTCGATAATTTACTTATTTTGGTTGTTAGAATGTTTCTTCTTATCATGTCATGCTGTTCTTACACAACTTTAAATGGCCTCCAGAAACAAATAGTCTATTTTAAAATTCAACAGTAAACCATTAACTCCAGTCAGTGATATAACTGCTGTTTTTGTTCAATTTAAAACGTCCTCTAGGGTTTTACTTTGGAAATAGCTCACTGATGGCATGGTAAAGAGGTTAAAATATTACATATAAGTATAGTGACAAGACCACACCAAGTGAAAGTATACTATAACCTTTTCACAAAAAATAAACCATTGTCTGAATGACAACTGTGTAGTTCAGCTGTTCTTCTATCTCTGGTTGTTTGTCTTATTTTCTGTTGTTCTGTTTGTTTAGACTGTAGTCACCCAAGAATCTGTCAAGTCTTCATTTACCCCATCCTTTCCTTTAGATATATTTCCATAAACATTTCAATGGGGCATCCAGAGGAAAATAAAGACTAACAAAATAAATGGGAAAATAAATCATGAGAAATATACAGAACATAAAATCAAAAACATAATAGTAAGAAAGAGAAAGTGCAGCATTCCAGGATTTCACCGCAATAAATCATTCGGTACAATAACAATGAGTTGTGAATGGTATTGTTCATATTTTTACTTGGATCTAAAATGTCTACATTTGCACAAACTCTGAGCTTTACCTTTGTCCTATCTATCTATCTATCTATCTATCTATCTATCTATCTATCTATCTATCTATCTATCTATCTATCTATCTATCTATCTAACGACCGACCGACCGACCGAGCGACCTATGAAATGCATATAAATTTGGTTAAAATACATATTAACTTAAACTCTTAAACTATACTTAAAGTGAGTTTTTTATGTGGATAAACCTAACTTCACAGTGCCGTCTATATGAGGTAATTATGTGTTATTGACTTACAGCCTGTATTGAGTCGTGACATTGATAAATGCTTCACTAAACTAAAAGTTGCTCAATCTAGATCCATTCAACATTGTTTATGTTAAAGAGCAGAGTTCACCACCTTCCTACTGCTCATCCAAAAATGGGAACTGTGGTAGTTTCAGATCACTAAGAGACATTTTTACGTAAAGTTTCCAAGATCTGAACCATGTGAACAAAGTGCAATCCCAGTGAACACCTTCATAAGGTAAAGGTGTGGTAAAGCTACATCCTGTGCTTGTAAAACACAGTGTACCTTGCGTTGTGGATAATCCTCAGTGCTGCAGATTTGTATGTTTCTGTCAGTGTCCACAGGTTGAGCGGCTGTTCCACAATACTGCTGTTTTCAATCAGAGGAAGGCCCACTTTGGAATAACAGCCTCCGTGTGTATTCCTCTGGAGTCTGTGACATGACAGCAATATAGGATGATGACATAATATTAGAAATGTGCTGTTGCAGTATATAATTGGGACTTTAACCTTCCTCTCGTGTCTGTTACCACTGTTACTTATGCTAACAGGTTGGTTTTGACCCATGTCTTAAATCAGCTGTAAAATTCACTAAAACAATTATCTACCATCCAATGTGTTTCTCATTTCTTGGTTGTCGTGTTAGGCTTCCTTATCCATGAAAATATTAGTTTTAATATTTTTTGTGTGAGCCTCTCTTGGCCTGTTATTGTCAATTTACCCCTAGAAGATGCACACTCTGCAAGTCACCAGCCCTACACTGAACTGACCTCACATGTCTGGACACGCCTGTCTTTGTTTTGTTTTTGTGTAGGTGCCAGAATACTGAATAACAAGGGAAAAATGAGAATCTCAAAAAGCTCATATGATTGTTAGAGGATCTGGCTGTCAGTGTGTTGGCTAATAGTGTACTTATGAGTTCTGTTTTTGCTCTAATTATAGCTTCATAATCCTATTTTCATAACTAGGTCAAAACTGACCCTAACGGTGGATGTTTCGCCCTAGGACGTTCCGGACTAGGATATTTCGGACTAGGACGTTCTGGACTTGGATATTTCGGACTAGGACGTTTCGGACTAGGATGTTTCGGACTAGGATGTTTCGGACTCGGATATTTCGGACTAGGATGTTTCGGACTAGGATGTTTCGGACTAGGATGTTTCAGACTTGGAGGTTTTGGACTAGGACGTTCTGGACTTGGATATTTCGGACTAGGACGTTTCGGAGTAGGATGTTTCAGACTAGGATGTTTCGGACTAGGATGTTTCGGACTAGGATGTTTCGGACTAGGATGTTTCAGACTAGGATGTTTTATACTACGATGTTTCAGACTACGATGTTTCAGACTACGATGTTTCAGACTACGATGTTTCAGACTACGATGTTTCAGACTACGATGTTTCAGACTACGATGTTTCACACTACGATGTTTCGGACTACGATGTTTCAGACTAGGATGTTTCAGACTACGATGTTTCAGACTACGATGTTTCAGACTACGATGTTTTATACTACGATGTTTCAGACTACGATGTTTCACACTACGATGTTTCGGACTACGATGTTTCAGACTACGATGTTTCAGACTAGGAAGTTTCAGACTGCACTTTTTGCACAGTAGGATTTTTTGGAGAAATCATATTTTCAAAGACAAACACCATAAATGTATGTTTATTTGCATATAATTTTATTATTCACATGAACACATATTAAAATGTATAAAATATACTCAAATTAAAGTATCAAAATTATACAAATTATATTGCATGTATATAACCTCACATTATTTGAAAGAGTCCATAAAAATTGTACACATGATCACACATTACAAATGTATACAATACAGTCATATTGTTAGGGTTAGGGTTATAAGAAAATATGATTTGTCTGAAAGATCCTACTCTGCAAAAAGTCCAGTCCGAAACTCCTTATTTCCAAACATCCAAGTCTGAAACTTCCTACATTTGACCCTAACAATGTTATAATTTCAACCTGAGTATTTTGTAATTTGGCAAATTTTATATTTTTTTTCGTTTAAATAGAGGTTCCTGACAAAGTCAAGAAGCTTTGATGCAATAACCAAATTATATGTGGTTCATTTATTTAAACCTTAAAATGGGTTGGTGCTGTCCCTAACACAAAAGGAAGTTTAAAGTTGAACTTGTTTGAACACACTGGATAAGAAGAAACCTCTTTTCTGATTGGTGGATTTCATTTTCAATGATAAAAATAGCGATGGATACTCCTTTTCAAAATATAATATAATCCAAAAACAATGCACTATTTACTGGATACCTTTAATAAATGGCATTCTACAAGAAAACATATTTTTTTTAGTTTTTGCAATAAAGTACATTTTTCAGACAGGAGGTTTTTGAAAGTTTTGTGTCAACTTCCCACAATAAGTTACTTTCCACTGGTCCCATAATCCAAACATTATGTTTTCCCACCACAACTAGTTCTTTGGACCAAGGCTGAGAACCAGGGAACGCTTTTCCTCCTGATCATAACAATCATGTGACTTCATTGTATGACCCTTACCCCATATAAATCATAGTTAACCCCAATGACTAATAAAATATTATCAATTATTCATTATATTTATTCTTTTGTTTTGGAACCAGATAAGAAGATTTAGAAGAAAGGTCTGTTTTCTCAAACTGGTGGGGGTTTTTTTGCTCTGATTTTGATTCAGGCTTCAGAGACTCTGATAAGACTGTGTAGGCCACACAAAGAGTTTAATCCCAAATTAATTTTAAAGATTAATAAATGGTCAAAAACAGGTCATGGGTTAATACAAGGATATATTTGTGTCTAGTTATTTGTATATAAATGTATGCACCGGGCACTTCCATGGAATGAATATCTGCAGAAACAGGTCATAACAAATACAACTGCTGCATTTATTGGTATTTGGTAAATCACTAATACAAAAAACACGAGTACTCTCATCCATCCTGCAGATACTTTTCATGCACTTTATGATAAAGAAAAAGTGTATTAGATTCTATTATAACAATATAACTTCAGGAGATTTAAATGATTGTTAGCCACTTAAAGTATATAAAATAATGTCCTATATTTAATATGAAGGAAATATATACCTATATGTAAATAAATATATATAGACATATATTTATGGTAGAGATGTTCACATAGCTGAAACTGTGTGTGTGAAACTTGTCAAGGACTGGGATTCCATCTGAGGATAAGAAAGATAAGTAAAAGTGAATGTTCTGTTCTTGTGAATATACTAGAGGATGACATCGAGCCTTGACGTCAGATGATGTCAAGGAACTGTTTAGAGCAGGTTTAGTGTGGGTAACTGGTATCTGAAAATGGACTATAAAAGACACATACATGTCAAAATTAACTGAGCCTTTTCCTACTCAACTTCTGGTGGTGACATCCTTGTTCTATGATGAAAATCCACAACACATATTGTATAGATTTACATGTAGATGTCTAAAAGTAGATTATGTAGAGGTGTGTTTGTGGAGTACTAATGTGATCTCAGTGTGTCTGGATAATACATGATGTAGGTTCTTATTGTTCCTATTGAAGCTTTAGTTTGATGCACATTAGAGTCTCTCATATCAAAAACATTCCAAAAATAAATCCAGATGTCCACTTCTTTATTTTAAATGTTTACTTGAAAACTTAAAACAACATTATTAAAACTTAAGATACCCAGAATTACAAGGCTTTCAAAGTCAAATGGACAGAGCCAGGGGAGAGAGGTCAAAAAATGATTGTGTTCCAACCTCCTTTCTGATTCCTACTGGCCCTGCACTCATGGCAACCAAACTAAGTCACTCCACTGGTGGGTTTTTAAATATCACAGTAAAAGTACTATCTTACATACACTTTAAATGAAATGTACATGTATAAATAGTATCTGGTAATCTTTTTTTAAATTTTTTTTTATTAAATCATGGAATTACAAACAATATTAAGTTATTTATGAACTTGCATCCTTTTAAATAAAAATTATTCAAACTAAAATAAACTGCATTTAGGCTCCTACACGTGATTTTTCCAAGGATTTGTTCAGACCTGTTATTAACATGTGTCTTAAGTCATCCTATCACACATGAAGGAGTCTAATGCGAACTGTGAACACACTTGGAATGTAATGAGGATGTACTCAGATCCCTTTACTCCAGACATATGTGGAAGTGGTTTGGGACACATAAGGCATTGTGTTAACACCAGGCATTCTGGGACAGACAAAGGGACTGCCTACTCAGGTGACATCCACTGTGTAAGTTTAGACATAAGAATAATGTTTGGAAAGCTTTCAAAGATACAAAGAGAGAGAGAGAGAGAGAGAGAGAGAGAGAGAGAGAGAGAGAGGAAGTGGGATTTGTGTGATCACTACAGATGTATTCTAATGAAGGTGTGAACAGGGCCAAAGATGGTAGAGTGCCTTATTTGTTCAAGTAAGAGTATAGAGTCACACCTTATTACTTGTGGTCCAGGTGAGTGACACGGGAGGCACTCAGGGACATTAAATCCAGGCCGATCAGTGCAGCCCATATCGTTACTGTAAGGAATACCTAAGTAATAATTAAACCCTGTCAAAACAGAAGCATATCTCATAAGATGACAATATCATTCCTGTAAATTGTCTGCACATAAGGCCTGTTCATATCCTACTCACACATATAAGACTCACAAGCTCAGTGTAGTTCACTTGTGGTACAGTGGGCGTGCATCCAGTGGGCTGAAGCAAAAGTATGTATGTGTGTGTGTGTGTGTGTGTGTGTGTGTGTGTGGGGTGGGGGGGGGGGGGGGGGTGGGGGGGGTGTTGAGTCAGCTGTAGGCCAACAGTCTGGGACAAGTATGTCATCTGAGTAGACACAGCAGCAGGGAGTTTGTGACACTGACCCTATTTAATCTGGTCCCTGTAGTGAGTCTGAAGGACTCATTCACATTCTGAAGCCATAAATGCACTGAAATAAATGCTCTGCTGCAATTTTGCTATGGTTTTGTTGATTTTTATTTATGAAAATGGTTTGTATTTATGTGTGTTAAATGCATCACATGTAAGAAATACTATTCATTCATCTTCTGAACCTGCTTTATCCTCACTAGAGGCCACCTACAACAGGTGAGGGCGGGGTACACCCTGTGTGAGTGGGCAGTTCATCATAGGACTGAACATGTATAGAAAAACAAACACTCTCACATTCATACCTATGGGCAATTTAGATTAACCAATTAACCTATCAGTGCATGTGTTTGGATGGTGGGAGGAAACTGGAGTACATGGAGAAAACCCACACAGACACAGGGAGAACATGCAAACTCTTTTTTGGTCTCAGTTAAAACATTTTGTTAAAAATGTTCAATACCAATATATAGAATTGGACTAGACTAGTAGTAACATGTTTTCTAGGGCAGTGTTTCTCAACCCTGGTCCTCGAGGCACACTATCCTGCATGTTTTAGATGTTTCTCTCTCCAACCACACCTGATTCAAATGCTCAGCCTATCATCCAGCTCTGCAGAAGAATGATAATGACCATCAGGTGTGTTCAAAGAAGGAAACATCCAAAACATGCAGGACAGTGTACCTCGAGGACCAGGGTTGGGAAACACTGTTCTATGGTACCAAAAGTAACCCAACTCTGACTCCCACTAACCTCTATTAGTTGGCCTGTAGGGGTCCGTATGGCCCAGATGCCACTTCCCGATCATGGCTGTGTAATATCCAGCTTTCTGTAGCAGTTGTGGTAAAGTGACCTCAGACAGAGGAAGACCAGCGACTGAGTTTACAGCAAAGTTATGAGTGACCCCGTTCCTTAGGCCATAACGTCCCGTCAGGATAGCAGCACGGGATGGGGAGCAGGTTGAGGCTGGAGAGTGAAAGTCTGTGAATCTAGGAACATTTGAAGGGTAAATTATTATTTATATTGTTGGTAAGTGCAAGCGAATGTCACAGAGAAATAAACAGAATAGCTATACTTATATATACATCGTTAAAAGACTGAATGAAACATAAACATGTTAATAG
Source organism: Siphamia tubifer (assembly GCA_020466265.1). NCBI lineage: Eukaryota > Metazoa > Chordata > Actinopteri > Kurtiformes > Apogonidae > Siphamia > Siphamia tubifer. Next base: position 18,273,134 of record CM035801.1, on the reverse strand, counting down.
TCATACACACATAGAGGTTAGAGAAAACACTGCAAAAGTCTTACACAGCTCTATATGTTGTTATTACTGGGTTGGGATGGGAAAGTGTTTTTATTTCTTGCAAGAAATGAGCAGGAAATGTGTACAGAAACACACAAACACACACACACACACACACACACACACACACACACCAGGGCTGGATTATGGAGTTTGCAAAGTTCCCCCTGTCCCTGTGTCAAACTACCGTACCTAAGGATTCTACTAAAGATTCCTTCTGCTCTTCCTTCTTGAAAAGTTGTGACTAACTCATCAAAATACAGCTGTTGAACAAATTCTGATTCTATTGCAAGTACGAAGAATGAATTCAACTGGTTTTGGCACATTCTCATCCTGAGCTCAATTCAAGCCAGTCTGGAGAATGACCGTTCCCCTTTGTAGTTTGTTATTAGTAGGCTTAAACCCTCTGATTGCCGTCCTTGTCCCCCCACCAAATTCATATCACTCTTCTATGTAGGTTCTCTTCAGATATGCCCTAGAACAGTGTGAGTAGTCATAAGATCCTAGAGAATAGAGGTCCTCTGACAACGCAGTTGGCATCTGTATTGCTTTGCTCTCCCCTGAGCCCCTGCACCCTTGGACCCCTGTGTGCCGGCCCCACTGGCCCAGTCCATAATACGGCCCTGACACACACACACACACACACACACACACACACACACATCAGGACTACAGTAGCATCAATAATATTCCTATTTTTCCTCAAATGCATTTTCTTTAATGTTGATATATGCATTCATTCATTATCTGAACCCACTGGGGTTACAGGGGTCGCTGGAGCCTATCCCAGCTACTACTGCTCAAAGGCAGGGTACACCTTGGACATGCTACCAGTTCATCATAGAGCTGACATATAGACACAAACAATCAATCACTCTCACATTCATACCGATCAGTGCATGTCTTCTGATGGTGGGAGGAAGCCAAAATATCCAGAGAGAACCCACATAAACACTGTGAGAACATACAAATCCACACAAAAAAGTCCCAACCCCATCGACTGGTGTTGGAATCAAACCCAGGACCCTTTTGCTGTGAGGTACGAGTGCTATCCACTGTCCCACCGTGTCACCAAGTTCATATATTTTATGTATATTGACATATTGTTATCAATATTAACAGATTTCATTTATATTTCAATTGCATGTATTACTACAAAGACTGACAAATACATATGTGTTCTCATGTATTTCCGGAAAACAATCTGAATACTATTGACACTACAAGGGATAATTATGGGCTAAAAACTGTCTAAAAATTTCTATGAATCAATCATGAAGTGGAAAAAATAATTCAACTACCTCATTCCTTGCTGGGCCATCAGGTTGAGATGAGGTGTATTGTTCGCCCTCTCTTCAGGCAGATTAGCATCCAGATCACCCCAACCAATATCATCAGCTAGTATGATGATAAAATTTGGTTTCTTAGTGGATGTACCAGCATGATGGGATACTATGCGTAGCAGGACGCCACACAGTAGCACCCCCGACAGAAGCAATGTCGAAAAAAAAACAGCCATTTTGTCTCAAAGTCTGCAAAGAGAAAGGCTTTTTTAATATCTTCACACAAACACACAGGATCAGCCATAATATTATGACCACTCACAGGAACAATGGTCATAATATCCACAGTGTCATTACAGTGGGACCTTTCAGTGGGTTGGATATATTAGGCAGCAAGTGAACATTTAGTCCTTGAAGCTGATGAATTGGAGGCAGCAAAATGAACAACAAAAGGGATAGTGTCACTTTGACCAGATCCATACTGGTCAAAGTGACACTATCCCTCTTGGTTAATGCGTGCTTTAACCAGTCTTAAAGTGACACTAGTTAAAGAGCACATTAACCAAACCTGCAGAACAGCCCTTCTTCACTTGTGCAACATAGCCAAAATTAGAAATATTCTGTGTAAAAATTATGCAAAATTCATTCATTTATTACATCTAGATTAGATTACTGTAACTCCTTCCTTGTAGCGTGTCCTAAAAAATCGTTAAAAAGCTTTTAATTGGTTCAGAATGCAGCAGCAAGAGAACACATCACCCCTGTGCTATGAGCCCTTCACTGGCTTCCAGTTGAGTTTTCTATTGCTTTTCCTTATTAAAATATTTGTTTAAAAATTAACATTAAAATAAAATAAAAATGTAATAACCCTGTATATCCACCCACTGATGTGTTCCACTGTCATAAGTTAATCAACATTAATATTACATGATCTGTTTTATGGCTGATTCTGATGCGACTTTGCTTTAATCAAAACAGATAAACACACTAAGTAAATCATGTATACACCTTAAGAAAACAGAAATAACAACAGAGGGAAAATCCAAATCCAAATGTTCCAATGATGATCCAAATGTTTGATGATAGTAAGGGTTTTACATGAAAGTGTTTTACTTGTCAGCTGCTGAGTTCTTTTCCTAAGTACATGCATCATGTACAGTCAACTCTAAATGTGTTATGTCAGTAGTAATATGTGAGGAATATGTGGGGATTTATTTATTTTTTGGTCATGTGACAGAATAAACTACAACCATCTATAATGATGGAAAGAACGTCTGAGCTTTGCAGCAAAACTCAAAACAGTGCAGTGAGATGTCAGGCCTGTTTGGTATGAATCAACACACTACAATGATGTTATTTCTGATGATGTCATTCTTCCTCCTGACATCTACATATCTGGTTGAACTTGTTTATCCACAGTCAATAGTAAAAAAAAAAAAAATATATATATATATATATATATATATATATATATATATATATATATATTACTGTTCACTGTGCAATGACTGTGGATTACCAAAAAAATTACTAAAAAAATAGACTGTCTAATACCTATTGATCCACTGATCCTATATCTCTTATCTTATTTATTCATTTTAATAAAACAGGAAATACAGATGATACGATTTTAAATATATGGTGGAAAATCGCTTAAGAACGGTTAAATATATTTGGGAACTGACATAAAAGTAGTATTTATAGTCTTTATGGGTTAAAAAAAAACCCCATTAAATTCAACATATTAAGAAATTATGGGAAATTAATTTGTCACTTCTAGAATGTGTTGAATGTAATGATGATAAAGTGATGGCTGATAGCGTATTGTATTGTAAGAGGTTTTATTTTTCCCCAATTTTATTTGAAATTAAAATTGTTAAAGAGGCATAAAATATAAGATTATTCTTTGTTCTGCTCCTTTTCATTCAGTCTGGACATTTTACTGACATGAGAGAGGAGATTTTCTTTTTCCCTCTTAAACTAAACACTGTAATAATAATAATAATAATAATAATAATAATAATAATAATAATAATAATAATAATAATAATAATAATAATAATAATTACAATAATAATAATAATAATAATAATAATCCTCCAGTATCCAGGTGTACTTTTTCCACACACTTGGCATCATATTATACTTCATATTATTTTTCAGATTTTAAATAAGGTCATATTTCAAAAGTTGTTCATTTTTGCATGTTCTTTAAAATTCTGACCACCAGCTAAAATGTGGACATTGTAAGCAAAATAAAATTACCAGGCTAGCATCTGTCTCCCAAATGTGTCAACAATGCACTATTACTTCCTTTATAACCACTGTTCTTGATCTATAAGCCATTAACCCATAAATAATGCAAAACATGTTTTTTTTTTCATCAAAAATGTAGTGACATAATTTTTACAGCCCCCACAAATGGACAGTTTACATTTTAAACACAGCATATAAAGGAATAAAAATGTTCAGTATTGAGTATTTGTTTTTAACTCTTTTACTTTTTAGCTTCAATTTCATCAACTTTAGCTGGAAATAAAAATGCCAAACTTTTATTTATTTAATATTATTCCACATGTGTGCTTTTTTGAACACTTGGGAGGGGTACAAAGGGTTAATATTCTTTTTGAAGTTGAGGAAATGGTACTTCTTAAACTGTTTCTTCCTCCTTTCATACTTACATACCTTTACTCCAGTATTGTTTTCTTTTTTCTTTGGGTGTGTGTCTCTTACTACCCATTCCCTAGTGGAGGTGGTAGTAGTAGGGTGTGTGTGTGTATAGAGGGGGGGTCCACAGACGGATATATGAGGTACAGAACTGGCTGTGACCAGTCCAGATCCCCCTCGTCAGACTGGGAGGGGCCGTGTATGAATGCGTGTCTGTGGAGGACATAGTGACTACGCGTCCTAGTGTGTGTGTGTATATATATATATATATATATATATATATATATATATATATGTGTGTATGTTTGTGGACATACCGTACACGTGAGGATGCGCGTGAGTCGTTGACGCAGGATTACAGCAGCAGCCGATCCGGGACTATTTTTGTCTGAGCAGCTTCATACAGGTGAGACACTTATTCAACCGGTTTAAACCTTTGGATACTCGTGTACAGATTATATACACTTATGTACTTTTAGGTAGAGTCTGGTCTAGGGGTAAACACGGGGTAATGGAAACCAAAGAGGCGACACACAAGTACTTCCAGAAGTGTGTAAGCAGATATTACAGTCACATTACCACCGACCACATGAGCAGTCACACCGGGTCGACAGGCAGCATATGGTTCCGGTCACCCTTCCTGCTCCCTCCCCTCTAAATGAAATAATTATTAGAAAAAAAAACAAAAGTGCTCCCAAAGACAATACAAGAATATAGTCATGAGAGTCACGGAAAACCCAACTGAGGGTTGGATACTATGACTACAACAATTACTAAAACTGCAACTACCGCTTCGGATTCAACTACCGGTATTACACGGATTTAGGATTAGTTTTAGTTTTGTGATTCGGATAAATTGTTTCATTACTAATGTGTGGGCTTGGCTAGCTTAACTTGAGTTTTTATTAAGGGTTTTAAGCTTCAAAGATAAGGTTAACGTCAGCACAGGGTAACAAAAGGTTAATAAAAACTGCTTTAGACTACGTCTCCCATAATGCATTTCAACAACAACCGTCCAATCACAGAGTTAGAATCTGAAACTACATATTCAACTTGACTCCAGTTACTCACACTGTTGTATGAATGCGTCTGAATGTTTGAAGGTGCCGTAAACACGAATTGGCAGCCACTTTTCTGGATACACCATGGAGTAGTTTACCACCACCACCAGGGGGTGCAGGAAAGCGAATGAATAACATTGAGGAACAATTTGGAATTTTTTAAAATATATTTTCTGATTAAAAATAAAATTGTCATGCTTATTGCAATTTTAATTTTAATTATAGGAACATAATGGAAGCAAGTACTATCACTTTTTGTGTAATCCTCTTTTTTTAACGTTAATTAATAGCCTACTTGTATTTATGTGCTTTTGCATTTTTACTAAATAAAATAAAATCAGATCAAAATAAAATAAGATTCCAAATTTGCAGTTATTATTTTCTAGCACTTCAAGCTTTTTTTTCTCCACAGCTTTATCCCCCAGATAAGGAAACATTACACTGATTAGCTGTAATAAGACTTGCAGGCTGATTTTGATTGGACTCTTCTACAGCAATGTGGAAACTTGTTTGTGCAGTATTTTTCATATGTCTTAAGAAAACGGGGATCCTATAGTTCAAAAACTTGACATGATAGAGAAAAACTGAGATCAGTTTTGGATTCTGCACCCAAAATGAAAAATTGTTCACCAATGTACAGTTTTTGGGTTAACAATATAAAGCATTTTGAGTGCCCAAAAAAGTGAAATAGAAATGTAATCCATTATTATTAATAATAGCAATAATAATAATGATAATAATGATGCATTTAATCACTATAGCACTTTTTATATAATATATAATGTATTATTATTATTATTATTATTATTATTATTATTATTATTATTATTATTATTATTATTATTATTACTTTGTTCGTATGTACTTCTCCCTGGTAGCAATAGTAGAGGCTTATGGGTAGAATACATTTTACAGTCAGTTAATATTATTAATTAAAACTTGATGCAGATTGTGAACTATTTTGCTTACAGTACATGGATGTATATCGCATTCTGGGGTTCATTCTTAACCTTCAAAACTGTCTTGACAAAATAACATCCACTGATACTCTGTTTCAACAACTTTAAACATGAAAGTACATTAAAATAAAGTCTCGAAGCCCAGTTATTACCACTACTATTCCCACTACTGTGTCTTACTACTACCACATCTGCCTTTAGTATTACAGTGATTTATGAATAGTTTTAATTGGTCTGATTAGTATAAGTAGTTCCTTTCCCAATATTTGGACCTGACTTCTTAAACTTGACTTTTTATTATGGGTTTTAAGCTCCAAAGAGAGGGTGACCTCCAACAAAAGGTTAAAAACCTACATTAGGCTCCAACACTAGGGATGCATCCGTGCAACAAACATCCAATCACAGTTGTAAATTCTCGCTTTCTACAAAGATGAATGTGGAGCAGCAGATTATACTTTATACAAACACCCTGTGGTCTTTTGTCTATAGTAACAACAGCTGATACTTGTGGGCAATATAATATTTGGAACCAGTGTTTAGTCTGTCAATTGCTGTTTTTGTATGTGTGTGTGTGTGTGATTGCAATAAATAAATCCTATGCATTTCCAAAAAGTAGAGAGACACTACTGTAAAATATGAGTGTTTAATTTGCAATGCATTTTTAAAGCTTGAAGTATGTGGAATTTTGTCTACGTTCATTCTTGACCTTCGATACTAGTTTGACAAAATAGTGCCCATTGGCTCTCTGTTTTACGAACTTTAAACAGGAAACCACAGTGTGTTGTTACTGTGAAAGATATTGTAATGCCTTTATTTTGTAAATCTAAAGGCCTTGAATAAGTGAAATAAGAGTAAATGGTTCTAATGTTTTAATACACTGATCATTCACTGTGTGCAGACCCTTGTCTGAGGCTTCACTCACATATTATCCACGTGCATGTTGACATAATTATACTGCAGTGGCTCCACACTTTAATTACTGACTTATAATTTTTGGATATGTTCCAAAAATATAGCAGGTCATTTAAGTGTTTACGACAAATAGTAATGTGTCCTTTTCATTTGGAATTAATAATGCACAAACACAGCAAGTTTTTCCACCAGCTTTGCTAAAGTAAAACGACATACCAATGCAGCTTATCTCCTTGTGAGAACCAGAGGAAAATATTTCACAATAGCCCTCTTTGATAGACACTTAAATACATGGTCAAACAATGTGAATTCAATAAGCTTTAGTAGGAAAAACAGTGGACAAACTAAACTTTTCTCACTGTAAAGATAGTATATAAGTGCATAATGTAAATCCAATATGACGATAGTGTCTGTAATGCAGTAACTTTTTTGTTGCCATGATTGTTGTGATAAATAGAACTTTAAAATGAGCCATAATTTTGAAACAAATAGTTTAAGTTATATATTTACATCATCTTCACCATGCAAGTGTCTAAAAAAGCTATTTTATTTTAATCACGCACACACATGCCCTCTTCTTCATGCCATGTCACCTCATTTTATTTATACACATTAGAAATAACCTTTGACCAGATGTGACAATTACATACTGAGTACAAGAACACCAGAAACAACCTGGACCCAAATGCAAGAGTTAAACACAGATTTACAGTCTTTATTAATTTCAATAAAGCTGTCTGTTCCTCCGTAAGGTACATCTGAATATGGATTTCTTTGTCACAAACGGAGATGTGACACAGTAAGCAGAAACGGGGTTGAGGCAAAACAGGTCAGAACACAAATGGGCAGAAATCAGACAGAGGGAGAATCCAAGCGACGTTATCATAGGGAAGCAGGAAGATACAGCAAGAGGCCGAGGTCCAAAGAGGCACAGAGAGAGACAGTGAGGGGTCGACAGGAATTAAGTCAAATCCAGACCAAAGGTAAAAAAACAGGGAGAGTACAAAACAAGACAGAGACACATACCAGAAACCAAAAAGCCAATCCACATCAAAACCAAATAATGAAGACAAGAAGTAACGCTCATTTGTATCACCAGGACAGATAACAGAATGACAAAGACCAGACAGACATGGGAGGGTTGTATAGGGTTGAACACAGGTGAGACACATTGGGATTAATGAACAGGGTGGGGACACACACTCTGACCAGAAGAAAAGTAGGGAAAGGGTGAACACAAGCCAGGGCGGGTAAACAGATGTTATTATTGTAACAACCCCCACAATGTTATAGCTGTTTGTTGGGTGTGATTGTAACCGACAGTAACCGTTGATCCTGCAATAAAAAGTAGGTGAGACTAACTCTCCGTTGTTTGCTGGATCCAGCGGAACACTACAATATATAACCTCAGGAAAAAGTGGGGGGGCATGAAATCATCTGGTTGTAGAACAACACCCCCATCCCCCACGGGTGCGACACCCGTGGTCATTTATCGTTCTTGATATTAGTGATTTCTTGACTCTCCAAGTTTGACAAACATGAATGTATTCCTGTGACAGAATCATAAAAACAAAATGTTGTTCTACTGAATAGTGACTTATACAGTTACTCAGTAGTTATACTACACATATACTGGGTATAAATAATTGATCAGATATGTCCTTGGGTTGACAGGGGCTGGACTTCGACCACAGCTGCCTCTTCCTCCATGCCTTTGGTGCAACATCGTCACTGTTTCTAAACAGAACCTGTTCAGGATGCATGGGTTCACTTTATTAAAGGCTGAGGTTGTAAACTCCTGAACATCATCACCCAGAGGGGGGAGGTTGCCTCATTTATCTGAGTGGAGACAATCTCAGGAACAGACCCTCCACTGTTCATCTATATTTCAGAAGAAGAGCAGCAGCTGACGTCTGTATCAGCAGAGTGAGTCTGTCTTTGTCTCAGTTTATGTCCAGGACAGGACTGCTGGTTGATGGACCACTGAACATGGTTGACACATAAACATTTCTGTTTTTTGTAACTCACTGAAGTGCTTACGTTTATCAGTTTAACAGGTTATTTTACTTGTCAGGGTAGTTATAATCTGTCATTTCTATCTGTAAAAATACTTTAATACAACTAATGGCACAATTTGACCTTTGACCACTGTTCATATTTTTTCCAAAGTAGAATCGCAACCCCCTTTGAATTATGTGATCATTTACATATGTGGTGTTCTACATTTTTGAAAGATTATTTTATAGGTTAAGAAAGTATTTTGAGCATTTATAACCAAAAACTAGATATTTGTTTACTATCCTTACAGCATAAATTTATAATTTAAATTAACAAACAATATCAATGATAGCCCCTTGTCATTGATACCCAATCAAAATGTTTCTGAAGTTAATTGAATTGTGTCACCATTTACATATATATATTTATTTATTTATTTATTTATTTTTTGTCAATTGAAAAGATCATTTTATGCACAAATGTAGAAACCGTTATACATTTGGTGCAGTTTATTAACAATATTAAAAGTTCCATAGGATGTTATTATGTAAAAAAAACTATATATATATGCATATATATATATATATATATATATATATATATATATATATATATATATATATATATATATATATATATATATATATATATATTTATATGTTGAAAAAGTATTACAATATGCGATTGATTCGCGATTAATCACGATTAACTATGATCATCATGCGATTAATCTCAATTAAATATTTTAATCAATAGCCCTAATAATATATTTATATATATATGTATATATATATATATGTATATATATATGAAGCACTGTGTTAATGTCTGTAATTTCTTTGTACAGGATATGGCTCCATGTGGCGTCCTGCAAATACCTTTCTTGAGACCCAATGTATACTCAGAGATCCCTGATGGAGGCTGGGGGTGGCTGGTCGCTGTGGCCTTTTTCTTGGTGGAGGTCTTCACTTATGGCACCATCAAGAGCTTTGGTATTTTTCTCCAGGACCTGATGGAGGAGTTTGGGGAGACCAACAGTCGAATCTCCTGGATTATTTCAATATGTATATTTGTCATGACCTTCAATGGTAAGTGTTGATGTGTTTTAAAAGGCACAAACTTACAAAACCCACTAAGGTAGACACTGAAGTAACAATATAGGAGTGAATACTGTTATTACTGGTAATGTACTGCATTACAAATTGCACTAATGAGTACTTGTGTCTCCAGGTCCTCTTTCCTCTATAATGACGAATCGTTTTGGATTCCAAATTGTTGTTATGTTCGGTGGGTTACTTATTTCGATGGGTACAATTGCCACCAGCTTTACCACTTCCATTAATCAAATGTACTTCACCTACGGACTAGTTGCAGGTATTGGAGCATTTTCATATGTTTATTACTGTTCTTTTTTGTGTCCGGAGCTGACATACTCTCTTTTGTGCAGGAATGGGCTACTGTCTGACATTCCTGCCCACTGTCACTATCTTATCCCAGTACTTCAACCGGAGGCGGTCTCTGGTTACAGCTGTGGCTTCCACCGGAGAGTCCCTAGCCATGTTTGCCCTGGCTCCAGGTAAATGAGAAATAAGAGATGTCACTGATATTTTGTATAATCACCTGTGCATTTTTAAGATTCAAAGATTCTTTATTGCTAGTTCACTCGATGCACACTTGTTAAATGTCATGCTTTAAAAAAATTTAAAAATAAATAAGAATAAATAAGCAATATAAAGAACAATCTATGGCAGAATATAAAGTGTATCAGCATATCAGCATCTATTACAGTAGCAGCAGTGGTGCAATACAGTAATGGTTATGAGGTAAGAAGGTGCTTAAAGGAACCAAACAGTCAGCAGATATGGCAATAGTGTAAAGTTTATAATAAAGCAAAAGTGAAATAAAGCAATTTTTGTTACTGGGTGTAGAAAAATATAATACCAACACTACCATTTTCTTTAAAATAAAATGCCATGTGTTAATTTGGACTCTTGTTTATTTAGCATAAGTACAAAAAGTAATTTCAACATTTCACTGACTGACTTTTGCATTTGTGTTTTATTTTTAAAAAATGAAATAAAAAATTTTTTTTTAAAAGATTTTGATTCCTGCAACACATACATAACATTGCAACTTTTCTGCTATTTTGCACAGCAATCTAATGCTGACTCTTAAATACTCCTTTTATCCTTCAGCCTTTTCTGCACTGAGGGACCAAATGGGCTGGCGGCATACTATGGCAGTAATAGGATCCTTGCAAGGAACCATAATCATCTGTGGCGTCCTTCTCAGACCAATTATTATCAAACCTAAAGAAACCCAAGAGACAGAGAATGATGAATCCTCCAAAAGTGAACAAGAAGCTCTCAGTCCAGAGAGGAATGTAGACACATGTGGAACAAACAAAACCTCCTTTGAAGCAGATACAGGCTACAGTCAGAATAATAAACTAACCAGACACTCTGTGAGTACTGGGGACTCAGGTATCCAGTCTCTGAAGGACAACACCTCTGAGGAGGGGACTTTGCTGCAGAGGGATGCAGGTTTAGAGACAGAAGAGAAGAAATCAGCAGAAAACTGTAACGCATATGCACAGATATCTGAAAACCAAGAGCGAAATGACACAGATGTAGAGAATCAAGCTTTGCAAGAAAGTAAAAATGTTTCTGCAAAAAAACTTATAGATTTCTCCATCCTCAGAGAATGCAGTTTCATCTTATATTCCTTGTTTGGACTCTTCGCAACACTCGGATTCTTTGCCCCTCCCCTCTACGTCATAGAACTGAGCGTAAGTCGGGGTGTGGAACGGGAACGCGCCACATACATGCTCTCCACAATGGCTGTGGCTGAAATCTTGGGCAGATTCTCCATTGGTTGGATCTTGACCAGGAAACAGTTCATGACGAGGAAGCTGCTTGTGCTTCTGGGTTGTGTAATTATGATGACTGTCGATCTGGTGGGATTCACATTGGTCCAGGAGTTCTATGGGCTGGCTGTGTGTTGTGCTGTGTACGGGTTCTTTATGGGAACTCTGGCGTGTACTCACATCCCCATGTTGGCTGAAGATGATGTAGTGGGCATAGAGCGGATGTCGTCAGCCGCTGGTGTGTACGTGTTCATACAGAGCTTTGCTGGGCTGGCCGGACCCCCACTGGGTGGTAAGACACCTTTTTTTATTTTATTTTACTGTACCTGAGATTCCATATTGTTATGATTTGTGGATTTTCAGAGATGTTGACATGTGTTTTAAAAATATTACCAATGAAAATCACATGGTTGCAGCCGTCACTAATGAATGTTTTGTCCTACTGTACACGGGGATGGGTGTTGTTCAGAAATGGCCAGAACTGATACTTATTTGGTATTTTGAATATCATACTGGTTTATATTTAATCTCGCCCAACATTGATTGGGAGAGTATTGTATTCAGTGTGTGTGTCTGTGTGTCCGTCCGCAGAGACATGTCATGCTATAACTCAATGAATACTTGAGATATCACCATGAAATTACATGGGCATATACATATAGCTAATGCGCATCAGATGCAATGATCCATGTCTGAGTAAAGGTCAAAGGTCAAGGTTGTATTTAGCAGAAAGGTTAAATCACATTATTGGTTGTCATAGAAACTTGAGATTGGCACAAAATAGGAGCGAGTTTAAGCATTCTCTGAATACTTGTTTTAGAAGAATTTCAAATTCTAATCAAAATAAAATTACGGATGTGAGAGCAGAAATCTTTCTTATTTGTTAGCTCATTTGCTCTTTTACAATACTGAAATAAATCTATTTATCATAAGCTAAAGCTTTCTGTTAACATATCATAAAGGCAAATAAAGTTAAATCCATTAATAAGCACCAAATGCACTGACTAATGAGATTAACTCTTAACATATTGAGATTGGGTATTAAACAAACATCTTTTTTGATACTTGACATCCATTATTGTAAAACTATAATAAAGTGACTCAATGTGACCAACCTGATTTAATAATAATAATAAAAAAAATAATACATTTTTGGTCAGTGCCACAGAAAAATAATGAATAATGACTCTGGATCTTTCCATCCATGTTTTGATATATTAGAAAATAATTTTTCACCATCATGAAGTAGTCTCCTTCAGCTTTTGACTCATTATCTCTAAACTCTCTCTCTCTCTCTCTCTTTTTTTTTTTTTTTTTCATAGGCATGTTGGTGGATGTCACTCACAACTATGGGTCTGCGTTCTATTCCTGTGCGGCCGGCATGGCCCTCAGTGCTGTGTTCTTGGGTTTGGTCAAACCGGCTAAGAGAAGGTTAATCTGTAATAAGAGGAACACTGAATGTCCAGAAGACACACATGAAAGGATAGACCACTCTGTGACACAACCTGCAGATCATGTGATTGACAAAAGAAATGACAGTCCAGAGGATTTCTCCAAAATAGATGTGAACTTAGATGACAATCAGAGAGAAGCGACTAGAAATACAGAGAAGGTTATAAGTTTTGCTTGAGAGACGGCGGGTCAGGGTCAAGAAACATTAAGCCATATTAGTTAAAAGAGTCATGAGCTGCTGCTGGTAGAATGAGACGAATACAACTGAAAAAGACCTGTATCACATGTTCATAATCTACTATTGTAGACCAACCTCAAACATTTTTACGTCACTAAATATGCAGAATGTAAAAATTGTACCAAACATTACCAAAAAGTGTTTTTCCAAAAGTCACGACCATTAAAATACTGTTTTGGACTCTTGCATTAAAGGTCAGTTTTACAAGTGAAAGAAATGAAAAAGAGTTGTTTCAAATGGACCATTAGTTATGTGGTGTTAATGGAGGAGACTTGGTTTGAAATATTCCAGAAAGAAGCTGCAGTGCTGAAACTTCATCAACTAATTCAATCACCTCCTTCCTTATCACCAGCGCCTTAATATAAAACTATGTAATAATGTAACAACAACATGAAGAAAACACACATTATGTAACATGATATTTGTTGACAGCCATGAAACTCAGGTTAATAGTCTTTTCATTTTTTATTTTTGATCAACCTGTAAATAAACTGATGATGCACTGTTATGTTATATGTGATATCAGAACTATTTTTGTAATTTAATTCAACAACAATAAAGCCACTGGGTGACTTGAAACCTTGAATAATGAATAAAGATTTTACTGCAATAAATCTCAATGCTGTCACAATTTATTTACTGTATTTTTCACATATCATTGGATTTTTATTCCCTTCTCCAGAAGTATTAAAGATGACAATATCTAGAAATTAAATCACCCAACCATTCAAATTTGCATATATTTTATGTACAAAAATACATTATTTAACTTCTTAGCAGCCTTACGTCCCTGTCCTAGGACGTAGATGACATTATTTTAATAACACCTACATATACAGCTCCCACATTAATGTACCTCAACTTGTCAAACATCGAGTGAAAGCGAACAAATTCATCTTTCAGAATAAATAAACCATTCTGAAGTCCAAGAGCAACCCCGCATACACAAAAGGTTATTTTCCAGAAAAGCCAAATAGGAGAAATTTGGCTTCTTTTTCCCATAGAAAAAAACCTACTCAAAAGTAAATTTTTTCCAAATAAAATTCTGAACATTGAACTATAAAGTGCCAAAATATTGGTCTGTTGGTAAATGATGTTGCAGTCCCTACCTACTAAATACACATTTATCATTCATAGCTTCAGAATTTTCACATAAAAATTAAGGCTATGGGTCAAACATTTTTTTAATGTATTAGTGTTTCCAATTCTACAGCTTTTTACCTGTCAAATAAACAGCAAAAGTTAGTGTTTTAGTCCAAACGACAGGCTGTTATCTTTACAAAGAGCCATTTCTTTTATCTGTTGAAGAACAGTTGTCATTTTAAGTTGGAGAGGTATTTTTCAGGCATTTTAAGCAAAAATCACCCTGGAATAGTAAGGGGTTAAATCTTGTTTTGTTAATTTACTTTAACTCAATCCATCATGAGCAGTATTACAACAGCATATACCAACGTGAAAATATGGAGTGGATGTTTTTCGTTGTAAAACTGGTGGAGCAGTGTGACAGCATCAGGATTCTGTGTAAATCAGCAGCAATAAGTAAAAATAAATAAATAAATAAGACAAGCATTAGGCATGGTTCATACAAACGTGTGTCCCATTCTTCTTCTCATTCCGAGTCACCCTGGAGTGTGCTCAGACACCTGCACAGCCATAGTTTACAGCTGTGGAACGCTTGTGTGGGTTTAGGGACACTGAGAGAAGACTGACAAGCAGATGTTTCTTCAGGGTTGAATATTGGACTCTGATCCTCCTCCATCCACTGTAGTAAAGCCTGGTGGAACAAAGACTAACTTTACAGAAAGAAAAAAGTCACACTAAAGATAAAAGTCAGTCATTTTGAGGACTCCCTCTGCTCTCTGCCCAGACATGCTATCCAAATGAGAATAGACTCCATGAATTTATGGATACTGAAAGTAGAGTCAGGTAATAGAACCTTTTTACAAACTATCCATATCAGCAGAATGTAGCTCTAATTGTACCAATAGCTATTATTAGGCTTCTAAAATGGAATACATTATACCAGGGGTGGGGAATCCTTGTCCTTGAGGGCCAGTGTCCTGCATGTTTTTGATTTTTCCCTCTTCCATTACACCTGGAGGCCATTACATCATTATCAAGCTTCGGTGGAGCTAGATAATGAGCTGATCATCAGTTGAATCAGGTGTGATGGAAGAAGGAAATATCTAAAACATGCAGGATCCCTAACCATGCATTATACTATTCTATAATTTCTTAGAAAGTATCTGCTTCAGACATTAAATGTGCTAATTCTTACATACTTTGATAAGATGAATCATTAAATAAATGACAAAAGTGCTGGTTAGTTCGCGTTTTTAATATATGTTATTCCACATATATATGCTGGTTTATGTACATGTATACAATGGATTTTTAAATATTCAACTAGAAAGAACCTTCAAAGTGAATGGATCATTATGTGCAGGCAGTGTTTTGAAGTAGATCTGAGACCAATATTCCTTTGGAATAAAACCTATTCTCTTGTTAATTTTAAGAATTTCACATTTTAACCCAAGACTTATTTTGGAAACTTGAGCCAACCAGCATTTTTTTTTAAATCAGTAACACACGTGGGGTAAAATGTCATTAATTTTTATTCTGGAAGCATTTTACTTGTACACCAGTGTTATTAGACTTGTAAAATTGAATATATTATCTCTGAAGGAAGAAAATAGCTTAAAAATCATAATAATAAATAAAATTACACTGTAAACCACCCAGGTTTTTAACAATCATTTTGATGTCTTCACTTCGGATTTGTTTGTTGACTGTTCCATTCATTTGGGTTTTTATTAATATGTCTTACATGTTCAGTTGAACAGCTCTCTGATCCTTAGTAAAGCTCAGAGTGCATGTGTTGACAGTGGTCTACTGGATTACTCAGGTAGAAACTGTACTATCATTTCAGTACAACATGACTTGAAATGTTTTGTCCTGTTTGAGTTTGACAGAATTTTAAATGTTGTCAGAAATATTCAAACACAACCTGAGTTCATCATCTAAAGCAGGGGTCTCAAACATACGGCCCACCAATGGTTCCAATTTGGCCCTTTGGGATGAAGAGCATAATAACCTATTAAATGACTCCATATTTTCTTCTTAGTTTTTTCTTTGCCTATAAATAATGACAATTTCCAATTTTGTCATTGTTTTACTGCAAAATATAATATGAAATTGTGAAAATATTTACATTCATAAACTATCCTATAACAATAAAATGTCAATAACCTCAACAAATAGGAACAATCTCAAATGTCCAAAGAAAATGAGACACAACTTGAACCATTTTCTGCTTCTGTTGTAAAATAAAACACATGGACTAATGATAAATTGAGGCAGAATATTATTAAAATTGTCCTTATTTTCCTTATGAAATGTCACTTGTTTTGCATTTGGATGATTTATAAAAGTATTTTTACAATTTAATGGGTTTTTTTTTCACACTCAAACAATGACAAAAATGTTTAATTGTCATTATTTATAAGTTATTACCGTATGTTTTCATTTTATTGGTCCGGCCCATTGGAGGTCGAATCAGGCTGAATGTGGCCCCTAAAGAAAATGAGTTTGAGACCCCTGATCTAAAGGAACATATTTCTGTCACTTTTTTTGTTACCTTGTATCTATCAGCAATCTTGAAGCCAATTGCGACCTGTAGCTTGCGAAGGCAGATGGGGCAAAAATCCAGAGGCCGACGATCTGACTCTTCCAGGTGGTTTGATCCTTGCATGACACAGTTCAACCACTGGCAATGCCTTATTCCAAACATATGACCGATCTCATGGGTCATCGTCTAAAATCAAATGCCACAAAAATATTTTTTTTAAATCAGAAAAAAACAATAATATAGATTTATTAATCAGTAGTTTTGACACAGCTAGAGTAACTGTTAGTGAGACTGTTAGTAGGGTCAGAGTACCAAAATAGATGGACTAGAAGAGTTTGTTGGCAACCTTGCATGATCGAAGCAGCAGAGTGCTGGTGATGGGGGGAGTATAATATCCATCAAACACAGAGTAGTCCCCTTTCTTTAGTTTAAGGTGTTTTGTTAGTCTTCCAGCATAATTTCTGGTGTAAAAGTTGTCATCATATCGGGCAAAGCTGAAAACACCCATCCCTGCACACAATTAAAAGACAATAGTTAATAAAATAAATTAATTCTGGACTCTAATGTGTTTTACTCTACCACCATCTTGTGGTTAATGTAACATAATTCATCATTCACTTTGGTTTCTACACAGTTACCAACTCTGTCTCTCCTGATGTTTTCACCAATATTTATATATGTGTGTGTGTGTGTGTGTGTGTGTGTGTGTGTGTGTGTGTGTGTGTGTTTGTTTATTAGTTAGCAACGTTATTCAAAAAGTTATTGATGCATTTGGCTGAAAATTTCAGGAAATATTGATACTGACACAAGGATAAATTAAAACAAACTCGCACTTACTATGAATATGTTAATATGTTATGTTCGTCATATGTGTACATGTTTGTCTGTATATTTATATATTTTTTTCTATTTTATTTTATTTTATTTTATTATATTATATTTATTTTCTGGGCAGCATGGTAGTGCAGTGGTTAGCACTCGTGCCTCTCAGCAAGAAGGACCCTGGTTCGATTCCCACACCAGACCCTTCTGTGTGGAGTTTGCATGTTCTCCCCATGTCTGTGTGGGTTTCCTCTGGGTACTCTAGTTTCCTCCCACCATCCAAAGACATTCACTGATAGGTTAATTGATCTAAATTGCCCATAGGTGTGATTGACATCCATGCTATTTACAGAATAAACTGTATATTCATAGTGATGTTGCAAACTCACCCATACTCAGAGACGCCTGTCCAAACACAAAGTTCCAGGAGTCTTTAGGGTAAAGGTCAATCATAGTGATTCCAACAATACAAAAAGCATCCTTTGGTTTCCTGTTCCCCAAGAATCGTAGCAGGTCACCTGAATTTGAGGAAAAAAAATTGCTATCATTGACAAACCCATGTTACACTGCTACATATAACCGTTACTCCTCGGAATAATATAATGGGAAGTGACCATTAAAAAGTCAAATCATCATCTTACCGGTGAGAATCTGAAGGTTGTATGAGTTACTGTTAACTCTGAAAGAACATCCTGTTTCAGCAACAGTAACTGCTGGCAACAACTTGACAGTGAGTCCATAGAAGAAAGCCTGGCAGTATTCTCTGAGCCATTCCACATACTGGTCTGTCTGGGCCCCTGCCTCCCCAAATGAACCTAAATGATAGAAGAGGCATTAAAGGTGTTGAATATTTAGATGTCGGCATGTAATGTGCTATCATAGAAACAACAGAATATATTAATATAAAAGCCTCATTCATTTTAATCGAATCCATTTGTCTTTGGTTTGTTTCGTCTTGTTTGTCAGCAACTTTACGCAAAAACTACTTGACAAATTTCCAGGAAATTTTCAGGAAAGCTGCGAAGTAGCACAGAATACATCTCATAAAATTTTGGTGAATGTAGGTTAAAGGTCAAGGTCAACAAAAATGTGTTTTCACAATGTTATAGGATAGGATAAATCAAGAACTTCCTTTTCACTCCTGGATACTCAGTTATACATACAGCTTCTTTTTTGCTCTCACTGTTGACTGTGGACAGATAGGAAACGACATATAGGCTCCAATATGACATCATGACCTTTGACCCTGCACAACCTTGAAAGTAGTCTAACGTTTCAAGAGGGAGATGGCCATTAAGAGCTAAAATGTTTGCCAGGGGACAGAGCTTGTTTTTCAACCACCACTTGTTTTAATATGGTTTGTTGACGGTCATGCTGGTATAACTGCACTTGTGATATGAATGTAACACCAACTACGCACAAAATACACAAGTGTGACTCACCAATGGTTTGAATATAAATAGTCTTCTGACTGGCGCTGGGGATCTTGCGATAAGGATCTTTGTAGAAGCTTTCAAAGTTCTGAGGCTCCTCAGGGTGAGCAGGAATCCAGTCTGAGTCTGAATGCACAGTGATGTACTGGAAAAGGGAACCCTGCTGCCCTGCATGGAAGCCCTGTTCCAGAAAACTTCGCTCCTCTTTTGTGTACTTTTTGTAAAGCTTAACCAAATCCTGATGTTTAGATATTAAAGCTGTTTGCAGCGTCTCCACTGAGTGCTGGATTACCTTCATCTACAGGAAACAGACCAGAGTTAAACAGACAACAGTTATAAAATGCAACCCGTTCTACAAAGATATTGAGTTTAGCATCAGAAATATTATTGAAATTATTACACTTGGACAAAGCAGATTATTAGGATGAATTTTAATGAAAGTATCTTGATTATTGGGTCTACATTATACTATACCCCCAAGCTTATATATGTGTCACATGTCATTAGAATGAGCTGAGCAAAGACTGGAGACTCAACTAGCCAGATCAAATGTCTAAAACGTAACAAGAACCAGAACGTTTGCTGGAGTTATCATGTTGTAAGCTTCAGTTAAAAATACTAAACAGATCAATGATTCCAGTCTTGTGCAAAATATATTGTCCCTGTGTCGACTGATTTGTCCTCAAATGATCAAGTTACTGACCCTGACCCTCTCCTCTCTGTCCTATGGATAAAATCATGTCCAATGACAGGTTTAATGGTCTAGTGAATCTGGAGTTCTGATTTAAGGCTGTGATTTAAGAGTTTTGACATAAAAAAATATGAGTTTGAACTCAAAACAGGAGGTAAAATGTATACAATATTGTTCAAAATCTTAGATTAACATGTGTAAAGTTATAGTAACAGCATAAATGTATTTCTCAATCTCTGTATTAAGATACAATCTGGATATATGTGTCGTATGTACAGCAGTAAAAACAAAACTTATAGGTAACAAATAACTTCTATAAACCACAGTGCTTGTATTTAGCGTAACATCTCTTTATGCTTAACATATCTTTACCCCATTTGTTGAGACGTTATGAAATTTACTGCATTCCTTTTATGTTTTTTTTTCTTATATTAGGTTTCATTCAGCACATTTCAGATATTTCCAACTGCTTATGCTGCTTCTTGTCATGGGGTCAGGGGTCACATAGTCACATTAAATAGTAATGTCAGTCTTTAGCATACATTTAGTCCGTGTCTTTGGAGGCTGTGTTCAGATTCCCTGTGTATTTTCTATTATATCTGAAGAAAAAAGAATGAGAAATAAATATGTACTTATTAAAACACTGCAAAAAAAAATAAACCTGTAAGTGGCATAAGATTTTTGCACAGTACTGTATATTTTATCTTAGTGAAACTTTTACATGTTGTTTTCAGAACCCCCAGACCTGCTTTAAAATAATAGAAATAGAAAAAGCACACTGTTGATAATATCTATGATTACTCAATTAATGTATTGTTACAGCAGGGCTATGCTGGCTTGCCATCAGTTTATTTATTACACTGGCACTGCTCACGTTTGACCCAGCTACTCCAATTTAGTCTGGTCTCCAGATAATAGCCTAATAATAGGTCAATTAACTGACTGGCCAAATGTAGAAATGATTTACCTTTGCAACAACCAGAAAGTAACAGGTTGAAAGCAAGAAGGAGAAATCTACACCCATAAGCCATAACATTGTGATGCTGACAGGTACAGTGGTATTATTAATGTTGATTATCTTCTTACAATGGGACCTGTCAGTGGGTGGATATATTAGACAGGGACTGAATATTTAGACCTTGAAGTTGATGTGTTACAAAAAAAATGGACAAGAATAGAAGTCTGAGCATCATTAACAAGTGAGAAATTGTGATGTCAAATCACCGGGTCACAGTATCTGTGGAGCTTGTTCATTACCTCCGCCAAGGAGGTTATGTTTTTGCCGGCATTTATCTGCTTGTTTGTTTGTTTATTTGTCTGTGTTCAAGATACCTCGAAAACTTATGGACGAATTTTGATGACATTTTCAGGATATTTTGGAAATGTGAACAGGAAGAACTGATTTAATTTTGGGAGTGATCGGGGTGGGGGTCTACCTTGGTGGAGGTCTGTGCTCTCAGAGTGCTTTTCTAGTTCCCAGTGTAATGTGGTTAATACTTATAAAAGTATCTACAGGACACCCAATGGAGCACTTATGGGAGCAAAAGATTATTAGCATCTGTTTAATATTGTGTAGTTTCCCCTTTTTCCATCAACACTGCTCTGACCCGAGGCTGAGACTCCACCAGACCTCTGAAGATCTGATGTGGTGGATCAAGATATTATCAAGAGATCTCTGAAGTCCTGGAAGTTTACAGGTAGACCTCCATGGATCACACACAAAACAATATGTGAAACTGAAACAAACCTGCGAATGATGACTTTTACATACTATTGTACTGGTAGTTTCCCGTCCTTATCCGTCTTGTCTTACTGATTTATGTTTCTGTCTATATTTTGTCTTTGTTTTTCTATGTTTTGTAATGTCAATGTCTTTGTACTGTTTGAACTCTTACTCTTTAATTTGGCCTTTGCTGGAAACTCATATGCATGACATATTTTTGTATTTCAGATTGAATAATATCTTATCCATTTGTCTGTGTTTCAACACATGTCTAAGGAAAATAAATGTATTTATCTATACAGCACCTCCCACAGATGCTCAATGTTCCTGAGATTAGAAATTCCTTCCATAGATCATTGTTGGTCAGTACTAGGAACACCCAACAAAACCTGTAGTTGTAGAGATGCTCTGACCCAGTCTTCATCATTAAAATACAGCCCTTGTTAAAGTCACTCAGTTCTGTATGTATTCAATGAAGAAGAGTATACCACCAAACGTATACAACAAGGTGAAGGGTTATGTAATTATTAGAATATAATGTTTAAATCAGAGCAAACTATTGATGTTTTTAATAGCCTTTTTATTCTCAGATTTAACAAAAAGCTTGAAATAAATGTCAACAGCTTTCAAAAAGATAAATATTTGGTTTTGTGTCACAGAGCTTCATGAAGAATTTTAGATCAATATATATGCAATTCGTTTAATTCTGTTCTGTTGCTGTTTTTCTTCCTTTTTAGGGTATCGGTAAAATAAAAACATATTACATGTTTCCATGATTTAACAAAGTCTTTGAAAACATGGTCGATATTAAATCTGCTAAAGTTCTTTCACAATTTCTAGGAATATGAACAATACTAGAAGGGATACAGCACAGTCTCTGGATGGTCAACACAAAAACAAGAATGCACTCGAATGTTGCTCATTTTGCTTCTTTCTAAACATCAGCTGAATGTTCACTTCGGGTCTAATATATCCAACCCAATGTCAAGTAAAACTGTAATGAAATAATGTACAATAATATTACCATTTCAGTGAGGATTAAATACGTGTAACTTCACATAACGTGCGATATTAGCAGTATATTGAGCAGAATGAAGTTTTCAAACATGGGCAGACAGTGGATTACCTTAGCTGGTTATTGTAGCATTTCAATTCGATCAAATACATCTCAACAACAAGGTCTTCTGTGACAAATAATAACATAAAAATGTCAGTTTGGTGGTCCGAAGTTCACGTTGATGTTGATACCGGAAATGGTTTTGGTTTTGCGGTGCCGTGTAAACAGAGGGGCGGAGCTATTCACTGAGAAGACCAGCAAACACTCACGCGCTGCTACATTACACACTTCCGAGGCGTTTAAGTTTCACCTATACTATTTCTGGCAACGACTAATGTCAGTATGTTTTAACATTTCGTTGTTGAGTTAACAGTTTTAGACGGCTGTGAAGTACAGGGAATGGTTAACCCCGTTTAATGGAAAGTGAACGCGATACGAAAGCGGAAGAACTTTGAGTTAGCATAGGGCACACGAAGTTAGCTTCATTATATAGGCTAGTTAGCTTGACAAATAGCCGAAAGAACGTTACAAGGTACCAGCTGCTAGCAGATTAGCCTGTTTCTGCTGCTGTCATGCCTGGTGTTCCTCGAGATTTCACTACAGGAACGAGAACACGTAACAGTTAGCAGCTAAGCAGGCGTCTAGCAGTAGCAGCAGTGTCTGTTAAGAGGCACAAACAACCGGCCGAGGCGCTGACCGGTCGGAACTAGCACTCCAACAGCTGTGGATTGGACTTTTCTGCGGCGACTAGTGCCCCTGAATATACTCAGTAGTAAATCCTGGAAATCCTTCTAAAATGAGATACGACGGAGCTTGTCATACGGAGGTTGTAAAATAAAGTAGAGGAGCTGTAACCCAGTTAAAGCTTTAATTTAAGACATCGAAGTCCGGCTCATAAGGATTGTCAGCCCTTTTTTTCTGCCAAACAACATCGTTTAAGACTGAAGAAATGTTGACTGATAATAGGTAAGATGATTTTTGTCATTTGGTAATCAGCACAGGCTCCTCATTACATACTGTTTTACATGTAATCTTTGTGTCATTCAATATAACACATTTTTTTTAGCATTTTACCCAAATCCAATGTACCATATAGTCTGACAACACGATTATCATTAATAAATACCTAAATACCCATACAGTGTGTCTCCCAGTACTAATTAGACTACTGAAAGTATGTTAATAGTGTATTCTAATAAAGAGAGTGCCACATGTCTGATCATGTAACTCTGAATGTGTGTTACTATTTTTGGTTCCTCTTCATGTTTTTTTTTCTTTCTGTCACTCTGCCTTTCTCCACCCAATCTCCCTCTCCCCCTCCCTGCGACGTTTCTGTCACGCTATCTCCCTCACTGTCATGTTCCCTCTGCTGTCGCAATCCTGTCATTTACCTCATTGTTTCTTCTGCTCAGGAAACGGCATCGTAGTTGTGACAGTGAGGAGGATCAACAGCTGAGTCCTCAAGCCAAGAGGTCAGGTGGTGGTCCCTGCCTGCTTGTGTCAGATTTGGACTCTGAGGTGAGGGAATTAATGTTAACATTCAGCTTTTGAACATTTTGTAAGAGTCAAAGTAGGTTTACATACTTTTCATCTATTGTGAGATGAAAGTTACTACTTGGGGAGATGATTAGGATTTTTGCTGATGTCACGAATCCTCCATCTTTCAGTTTTGTGCATAGCATAAAGCAGGTTTGCTTTTAACACATGGCAACCTAGTGCTATGCATATAAATACACTCAGCACTGCATTTATACACAGCAGTATTTGTAGACAAACCTTATCTGGTGTTACATCCACAGCCATTCGCATTCATATGACATATATGAGTCATTTGTAGCCAAGTCCACAGTTCAAACCTCATTTCTCATTCTGTATTTGCAGTCTTCCAGCAACGACAGCAGCAATGGGATCTGCAGTCCAGACAGAGCAATAGTGACCAGCACAAGTCCATGCACACACAGCCAGAACAACTGCATCTCTCAGTACTCTCTTAGCCCAAAGCCTGAAGACTCTGCCAGCTCTTTGCAGCATGGTTTCCATGGCGATAGCAGCAGTGTCTCCTATGACTACATCAACAGAGTCCTGAGGGAGGCGCACTTCAGCAGTCTGCAGACTAGAGGGCGCCCGGGCTCAACATGATGTAACCTCTGACCCTCTCCTGACCTTCTGTCCCTCACCCATCAGTACTGACTGTGCTGGCACCGTCCCAGAAAAAGCCCCAAGTGACGTACTTGGGTCGGGGGGAAGGGAATGAAGGTCAGGGAGGTTTACAGATTTTTTTGGCACAAAGGCTCATCCCCCACCATCTCACAATGTACCATTTGTCAAGACCATAAGCACATCCACCTTACCATGGCCCAGCCACTGTGGTTTTCTGTGCAGTATTGATGGGTATGTGTGTTTGTGAGTGTGTGTGCATGCACCCTGTGCACTTTAAAAGAGGTATCCTTCTCTTTACATGCGTGTGTTGATGCGTGGACATTTTCATTGGTGCTAATCACAAGAGAAGTGTGATGATCCAAAGTGCTTGCATATTTAAATAAAGCTAAGCACTTTACTCTTTGTTTTGTTTACTCTCGACTGGGGAAGTCAGCCACATGTTTGTTTTTTGTAAAGCAGGAGCTGTTGAAATCCCACTCACAAAGTCAGTCGACAAGCCAACAGATTTATTCCCATGAAAAGCCTTGTTAAAGAATCCAGTTAAATATCATTTTAAGGCCTCATTTATTTTCTTCAACCAAAGTGATATAAAATTTAGAGTATACTGAACTTTGCACTTCCTTTCATTATCTAATGACAGTGTGTAAGGTCAGTGGTTTCAACCTGGTGGAACAGAAATTCTTCATGAGACTCACCACCGAAGTCCAACCTGAGATTAGACACTGGCTAATTATAGAGCGGTGAGCAGGCTCTGGAGTCTGCTGCATTTGCAGTGAGTGACATGTTCTACAAGAAGCAGCTTTCTAAATCAGTCTGTAATCAGTTGGTTATCTCCTGAATATCTTTACACAAAATGTGGATGTGTATGTCATAAGCCTTTCACCCATACTTGTTTATGGATGGTTTAATATGACCAGTACACTGTGTTGCAAATAAAATCAAAGTGAGGTGTAAAAGTGATAGTTACTCATAATCAGTGTAATTTTCCAGATCATTTGACATTGAAATAAAGTGTTGCTGCAGTTTAAAATAATGCGACTTCATTAATCTTCAATATTTTATAGACTCTGGTGATGTTCACACAGGCAAAAATAGCCACAGTATTATGTTTTGGCCCATATGTGACTCAGACCCGTTTTTTGGCAAACCATAAACATATTTAGCAGTAAATTGCAACATACACAGTATCCTCATGTTGTTGCTGTCTGACAGAAACCTGTTAAGTCCAGTTTTCATCCTTTTTTTGTCAAACGATACCATTAATCTTCACGTTGATAGTTTTAGAAATATTTAACCAATGAAAAGAGTTCGAAACAACATCCCTTGACATTTTTCTTGAATAATAACTGTTTTAAACATGAGGTTTCTGCCTGACAGTGACATTCTGTAACAGAAAAAACTTGTTACTGCATAGAAACGAGATAATACATGTGTTTATGGTTTGTAATACACGTCTTTGACCTGTACTTTTAGTGTGCATTATTTTTACTTAAGGAAATCATGTACGTTTAGAGCCACTCCTGTTTCTGTGGTTTAGTTCACACTAGAATGTAATACTAGTTACACACAACACCAAACAAAATAAAAATAAAATCACAGTTAAGATGCAGTTTGTTGCACTGCCATGAGCAGCCCAGTTAATAACAAAAAGTTACGGTGAAATAGTGAAGGTAATTAGATTTTTATTTGGTGACGAGAGCAACTGTCCGTAGTTGTAGATTTTGAGCATTATGTTGATTTTAATCCAGTTTTAATCAAACACAGATCGAGACATGGTTATGCACACAGAATATCTCAGTAATACATGTCTCTATTAGTTCCTCATACAATAGTATACACATGCACTCCACAGTCACTCGTGGTTATGATCTGATCAATACATAGTAGACAGCATAAATAATTTGTAAACTAACACTCACAATGTTTACATTAATAGTTCAGTACCAAAAAATAACGGAAGACCACTCTTAGTTATGAGCTCATATGAAAAGCTATTGTAGTGCAAAGTACAACAGAGAGATTCTCCCTCAGAGGTTCAGGGTGTGCTGCAGAGGCATAAGAGTTGTTTCAACCACCTTAAAGGAATCCTGAGATCAAGCAACTGTAGATAATAACCGTATGTACTTGTGAAATACTGGTGAGATTATAGACACCTCAGTTAACAAAAGCAGCAACATAGCTCAGAAATTAATGGATGCTCAGCTGAAGGCTTGTTGAACAGACTCGACCACATCCACACTTTTAATAGATTACAGTTGTGTGAGTCTTCGATGAACCTGCGACTGAAATGCCACATCCAAAGAAGCACCCGAAACTAGACCATACAGAAGTTGAATCAGCCATCTCACTACACTGATCTGGATACAGAAAATGACAAAAGAATATTTCCTGTGGTCCATCATCGGAACCCTTTTTTTTTTTTTAACGTGGACAGTTGTCAGAGGTGGAGATTAATCATTTTCTAATTCTGTTTGCCTGCATGCCATCAAATATAATCTCATTCAATATATTCTATAAATGTCCAGCAGTTATCAGACTGTGTGAGTACACTAATAGAATGACTACATGCCCAAAAAGTGTGTCTTGTGATGTCACTGCAGCGGCTCTGCAGCAGCTCTGCATCGACATGAGGTGATTTTCACCTTTTTTATTTAAATACTGTTTCACCTGTTTAACACGAACCCAGGAGAAGCATTCCACTGAGCATTTTCACAGACATACAAACACAACTGATCCATAAAGGATAATGGCAGAGGGGACACAGGATCTACAGGAACTGTCAGTCATCCACTTTTTTTCCACGGTTGGGGAAAAAAAATACTTTTCATTTTCTATTTTGCAACAAATTGCAATTTCCTTTAACTTGAAAAAAAATATTTTTGTGTAATTAATGGCATGGTTTGACTCTCACCAGTGACTACTGTACATATTTTTTTTTTTCTTTTCAGATCCTACCTGAAAGGAGATACTTCATGACATCATTTGTTTAAATATATAAGTTCCATCTCTAGAAAAAAATTGTCAGTTGTCAAAAGTTGAGAAATGAGAAGGCAGATACAGGTTGGCTCCTATCAGACACAACTGTGTCATTTGTCGTTTTACTAATACAAGGCTGAGGCAAATCCATAGAACTGACAGAATTATGTTCATCTTGAGTCTCATTTAAACCTTCGTCCATCATATCAAACTCTGTCAGAGATGTTTGACAGACAGGCATGTCACACAGCGGCCTCCCCTTGGTCACCAGCTCCATACCGCTAAACAACGACAGTCTGCTCAGACAGGGCTGAGCGCTCTGGTGCTCGGGTGTCGTGGGAGGGCTCTGGTCTGCAATAACATCTGAACCTTCACCACCAACGTCCATCTCAGCAGTCCTGACAGGATCTACTCGCTGAAGGAGGGGGAGGCTTTCATTTGCGGAGCACAAATTGTGATCGAGGGGTTGTGTGGCGCATGTGGATAAGGTGTCGGCCTGTGACACCTTCAGCTGATGAAGGTTGGAGGTGGTACTATCAGCAGAGTGGGCTGGGAGCAAAGGGTTTGAGTATGTTAACATGGACGATGGGTCATTTGTTGCCTGATGGCTGCCGTTTGGTGTATCCTGCCTGGGTGTCTGCAGAGGTCCTTGCATCAGAGCCTCAAACTGTCTCAAGATCTGTTAGAAGGAGATAAGAAGGACAAACTTGTAACTCGCCCCGTCGTCTGTACCACTTCTTACCAATGTCGTTCTTTCGTTTACCTTCGTGGCCTTGTTTGCCGCAGGTCCCGGAGGCCCCTCGCTAAGCTGATGAAGCCTACCGTGCGTAGCTGCAAACATTTGCTCCAAAGAGAGGAGGTCAGTGGTCATGAGGCATGCGACGGCGCACAGTGTCCGCTGCAGGGTTGGAGATACACAAATACAATAGTTCAAGTACAAAAAGCAAAATGAAAACTTGCGTGTTTGGTGAAAGCTCTGTTGCCGTTACCATTTTAACAGTACTCGAGGGATCTTGAAGTTTGCTTGACAGCAGCTCTACCACAACTTCGCAGTTAAGAATGGAGCATCTGATTGAAAAAGACAGAAATCAGGCCACGACAATGAATGATTACACACTCAGACACCGGGGTTTCCATATGTTTTCAGCTCAAGATCCAAATGATTAATGTGGTATTTTCACAGGATCTAAAAGTTACTCAAAAAATATTCCAAACTACCACAATATTTAGTTTTGAGCGATGTTCCACCATAAAACAATCACATACATATGGAGTAGAAATTTCAATATTCCCTTCTAAAGTAAGGTAAATCAGAAGAATATTTGTAAAACACATGTTGTATTTGTAACCTTTTAAATCATAGCATTTTTACACATTTTACTGGTTGTAGATCCTGACCCAAAATTTAGGAAAGGCTATCGTAATAAAACCCCTCCAAAAAAATAATAATAATGCATTATGTAATGGACAAACAGAACCTTATATATGTACTGACTCTTTGATGAAGTGCTGACTCTCTTCTCTGGACAGAAAAACTCTGGATCCCTCAATGAGTCTGTTAATGAGCGCCATCTCCTGGCCACAATCTCCTAACTGCAAGGCTTCCACCCTTTAGGGACCAAAGAAACATAGAGAATACATGATAATGAGAGGGTACCTTATGGCAGAAATGCACAGCAACAGATTTCTTTTATTTTTGCTTCTTACCGTTCTGACAGGTCTCCACTGCTCTCTCTGCTGGCTCCGGACTGGCTCCCAGTACCGGCTGACTTGCTGCCCATGGAGGCCCTGCTGTGGGCTGCCATGTCCTGAGAAGAGTTGTGAGATGAGCTGTTGCCGCTGTCAGTTTCTTCCCATCCACCTCCTACTTGTCCTGGACACCGCTGGGTCACTGTTGTAGTGTAAGCACGCAGTGGTTACAGCATATTGGCAGAATTTTAACATTCAGATTTCAAGTACAACAAATAATTTGCAGTTTACACACTAATTATCTCATTCACTGCCATGGACATGTTTTGGCGTCAATTCAAATCCAAATGAACACTTTGATGGGTGCCATACTTATGTAGTCTTAGACTCTTTTATTATAGTATAATATTATATTAGAATATATTATTACAATATAACAGTATACAGTATAATATATATAATATTATACAGTATAATGTTGATTATATTCTGAGTCAATATTCTCTTCTCATTCACCTGGCAGTGAATGAGTTAAAACCTCCCAGGCAAGTAATGTTTGTCAGAAGTCTCAGAGACCAATATGAACAACAACAATCCACAGTACATAAAATACAACAGTTAGAAGTGACGTGATAATATAAATGAGTAGAAGAATCAAACAGTCATGCAAAACAACTCTACATTTACCACCCTAGTAAAGAAATCAATGGAGGAGCTGCTTTATAACACTAACACTGTAGTGAATCCACTGCCCAGTGCACAGTCAGATTTCTTAATCATTCCTTTTCCTTCACAGACCTCCTGTGTCTCCCAAAGGAAGTAAGAGTCCCTTTGTTTGACTCCAAATATATAGAACCCTTTCAACTGTTCCTATCCTTGGCATAACCACACATTGAATCAGTAAATAAAAGACAATGTTCAAAACTTTCAATTAACTTCTGTGCCAAACTGTGTCAGAACGACAAAAAAAAAAACTGTTTTTGTACTAAGTGGTCCACACTTGACTCTGTGTTTTACATCATCTTTGAATTAAGAGGGTACTGCTGTTCATATTTTGTCAACAGTCTCACCATTTGATAAAAGCTGTATTTTCTAAAACACAAGAGGTTAGACCATATTTTCTTATCTTAATTCCAATGTCAGACCTTTTGGTCTGTGAGCCGGTAGGTTGTAGGCACATGCTGGCACTGCCACCTCTATAGGTGCAGTTGGAGCTACAACTGCTCTGTAATGGTTGTCATGGAGACGGATGCCCTGGTGCTCAGTTGGGGGAAGAACTGCACTGGCCACCACCTCTGCAGCCTTTTGGATTTTATCCAGTAGGGAGTCACTACCGGCTGAGGGGAAAAAGTACAGACATGAAGTTACAATATTGCACAAAAGTCCAATTGATTTCATTGTGTGCGGAGATTGTGTTGGGGGGTCACTCACCTGTTCCCTGCTTCCCTGGACTGTATCCAAAGCCCTGCATTCCTGACCTGTGGGAAGATGCTGAACCCATACCTGAGGAGGAGTCAACAGAAACCCCTTTGTACTTTTTTCTTTTTAGATGAATGCTTATCTTAAGTTGTATTTACAACCTCACCATAAATCGATCTATTACAGAATTTCAAGGTATTTGAAAATCAAAATCCTAAATAACAATCATTATCAAGTGTTATGTGTGTTTGTCATCATTAATTTGATCTTAGCTGCATCAACTCATCATCCACTCCATGCCTTAAAATTTATCACATTGGTTCCAACAATGAGCTTGAAATATTTCGACGCATGAAGGTCAAGGATACTGTGACCTCAAATCTGTCAAGTCATATAACTGTGATATCTCAGGAAGACCTTAAGGGTTTTTTTTTTTTTTCAATTTTGTCACATATATTCACTTGGACATGAGGAGGAACCAAGTTTATTTTGGTAGCAAAACATGAAGACTAATGCAGGCATGTCCAAACTATTCCACAAAGGGCCGGTGTGGCTGCAGGTTTTTGTTCCAACCAACCAAGAGTAAACAGTTTGACCAATCAACTCTCCGAAGACTGAGATCAGTTGATTAATTGAGTCCAGTCTGGTGTGCTGCTGCTTGGTTGGAACAAAGACCTGCAGCCACACCGGCCCTTTGGGAATGGTTTGGACATGTCTGGACTAATGTGTGTGGTGGCCACTTGTCTGGTGTCCCTTAATAAATCTGTCACTGCTAGTAACTACAAAAAGTACCTGAACAGATTCTGATTTCAATATAAATAAATGTATCTAAACGAACTTACTCACCCATTGTTGGGGGGGCAAGTGAAATGGGGGCGATGTTGCTCTTGCTGGAAAATGTTTCTGTAAAAAGCAGCCTCGCCACCTCCTGCACATGTAAAGTTAAAACCTGAATGTCTGACTCAAAATCTTAGATGTATAATTGACTTCATAAGTAAAATGTGCCAATTAAATACAAAGTTGATCTTACCTGTGCAGTATTCCTCACTTTCTGATACAAAGCTGTGCCATGGATGGGATCAGGTGGGCCACTATAAACTTTTGTTTGAAACAGAAACAACCAGAGGCATATTGACCACTGAGTTGATAGTGGTACCATTCAGAGATCTGAATGTTACTGTGAATGAAAAGCAAAACAGGCTATTCTTGTCTGACCTGATGCCTGCTGGATGAAAGTTGAGTTCCTTCTGAGTTCTGTGAGGAAATGATTTGAGCCATGGCCACAGAGGTGGACAAAAATCTTCAGCACCTGGAACACCAGAAGCATCAACAGCCATATGACCACACCAGCGCACATCTTGTTTAATATTACACACATTATCTTGAGTCATTACACTGTTGTTACCTTGAGTTTGACATGACAGGATTCCACCTGCAGCCTCTCCAGAAGGTACTCCAACAAACACTGACCACATCCTGAGGACTCATGGGATATTTCTACAGTGTCATGACAGTTAAGGTCTTGACCATATCTTAAAGGTTACAACAGTATTTTAACAATTTTCTTCAGCTTTTCTAGAAATAAGGGAATTACACATGTCATGAAAGAAACCATTTTACATTTGCACAGTACAGGGACGAACAGGAGTAAAGGATACTACCAATTTCTTGGAAAAGGTAGCCGGGACAAGGATTTTCATCATCTGCTGTGGCCTTCATCAGAGTCGGCACCTTTAATGGGTATAACAAAATGAACACAACACTATGGCAGAACATACATACTCTAAAATTATAACAAGTGTCTCGATTTCATGTGAATGACAATTCTTAGACCAGACTTCATGTTTAACTTGCATCGATGAAACATTACCGACTGGAACAGTGGGGGTTAACATATCTGACTGCCAGTATTAGTTAAACCGGCGTTGTGCACCTTTCGGGGACTCATACCATTGCGAAAACAAGCTGGTATGTGAAAAGAATTTACCAAAATTGTGTCTTCATGCTGTTAGCTAGCAGGCTACAAGCAAGCTAATCTTAGCAAAACATGACAGTTTCTATCAGGCATATTAACGCTTCGTCACACTGCTCTCGATTTATTCATCAGTTTATTATTTTCATGATTGATATGACTGTAAACACTGCTTACTTTCTGAAGAAAAGCCAATCGCTCCATAAATGTTGCCATGATTTAGCAGTCCTGGCTGCGGGTTACTCATCTTCTTCTTGTGGCTACGAGGGGAAGGCGGGGCTAGTGATGACAGCTAGCCAATCGCAGAGCACTAAAGACTAACGCTAAATACTATTGGTCGTTTGGTGAGGTTCAACGCGGAAATTACACGCAATCAACTCCAGGAAAATGTTGCTAACATTTTGATAGACACGGAGTTGAATCAATCACATTTTAGTAAACTGTTCCAGGAGGTTCCGTAATGACAGGGTCAACAACATGGCGCTGCCCGTGCTTTACGAAACTCCTTGTTTGTAGGTTGACATGTGAGCTTTAATCTAAACATTCGCTTCGGAAATTGTCTCTTAAGAAATTACCAATTGTGTTAGTCAGAAAACATAAACAGCTGCAAGTGTTTCACTATGTCTGGTTCAAATGTATGGAGTCGCAGTCGGGAGAAGATGAGAGTTTTCCCCGAACTTTTTGCACAATGTACGATGGAGGTAAGTTCAGACAAAGTGTTACCGTGTAAGGTTTTCATATTTTATTAGAAATACAGGAACTAAATTAGATAAACATCTTAAAATAATCCACTTGTAGCATGTAGTTAGCTTAGCTTCATGGTGGCATGTACATCTTATAGTAAAAATGACCTTTTTACATCATTCATTATTTGCTCCAAACGTTAAATTTGATCAAATTACAGAATTAGAGTACTTTTTATAATATACTAATACTATAGCATTCTCTCCGTTTTAATCTATATGTATTGCGTCCCAATTATTTAATGTATTTATTTATTTGTATCATATCGTGGCTCATTGCATTCAGACAATAATACAAATTTTACCAGGTTGTCTCATAAGTATGAGATAAATATCTGCATAATGTTATGTATGTCTGACCAACTCGCTCGGCACTAGTTCTACTACCTGATTTCCAAGACAATAATGGACATTTCTCGTGGAATTTGTTTTTATTTCCTTCTTGGTATGAAGCACTGGGAAATATTGTCATTTCTCAGGATGGATGGTATTGAAATAAGCATGTCAACGCTACGAAGGAAAATAACATTGTTGGGGTTGTTCAGGAGGGAAACCCAATCTGACTTGTTGGAAGTTGCTCTGTTCGTACAAGAGCAACTAAACCAATATGGCATGTTGCATGGATACGAATGAATACATTCAAAACACATCCAGGCTGGCTTAGTAGTTAGTCAGTACACTTATACAAACTGCAGTTTTAGATGATTACATCCTTCCTGTTTCAGTCTGTCTTAACAGTTATTAAAGCATCTGGCAACAGTTGAGTTGAGGGCAGTCATAGCACAAATAATCTCATAATTATGAGATAACCTGGTAACATTTTTATTATGTGAATGCAACGAGCCACTGTAAGTATCACACGTATTTTTTTGTATTATTATTTTTTAGACATAGCTTTGAAATGATGAGATGTGTATTTCTAAATTCTCGCATCATTACATTAGTTGTGAAACACTGTTAGGTGAATGTGACCACAACAAATGAAAATCAGAGATGTGGAGTTTGCACATAGACTTTTAGTGTTTCGTCATATTTAATGTCACATCTAATGGGCAACAGGAGACCCTTGTTTGAAATTGAATAAATGAAAGATATCTAGACCAGTGTTTCCCAACCTTTTTGACACGGCACATATTATATATTAGAAACATCACAAGGCACACTACTAAAGAAAAATCACACAAAAAGTATATTTATAGAAATATACTGATTTACTTCTTCAGTGCAAAACCCAAGCCCGTTTATTTAAACACAAAGCTGACACTTTTGCAGGAATTTAGGAAAGACAACCACAGCTCAACAGGTCTGAGTGGATCAGTGGTGTGTGCTGTTGTATGTTTCTATAATCACTCACTCACAGTACCAATAAGATGAAGTGTCATTTTTCATGACACAACTGATGATTTCTCATGACACACTGGTTGGGAAACGCTGGTCTAGACTGTATGAAACACAGGACTTCTTCCCTTCATAAAAACACAGTGGCATTAACCATCTTTACTTGCTTTTCTTCCTTATGATCCAGGCAGCTGCATATGGGAAGTGTGTGGCAGCTACCACAACCAGCAGACAGGACTTAAAAAAGGATCTGTGTGTCAAGGAATTTGAGGCACTCAAGACCTGCTTTGTAAATGCAGTGAGTACAGTAGTAACATCAGAAACATTCCAACTGGTCCCTTTGTCCTGGTGATAGCTACTCATTGTTTTTAAACACATCATTTTCTTTCAGGCCAAGAAAAAAGGCAGATGAATGGGAACCATCCAGGGGGAAAATGAACCTGACAAAAGCATCAACAGAGTGGATGCTGTTGGAAAAGACATTTATAACCTCTGATTTTTGGCGATAACAGAATGTGGTGTGTGTGCTTTTTTTTTAGGATTTGCAGATACAGTGAAGCAAGGCCATATTTGTATGTTCATAAAACCATTTATTTTTCTTATGTAATATAATGTATATAATTACATCACAGTTGTGTTATGTATGGAAGTGAATAAACTGTATTTATTTGAATGCACTTCAGTAGCTGTGGTTACAATAAAGATCTTTTATTTTCTCAGCAAATGTACACAAACACAATGCATATACAAAAATAGTCTGAAAAATAGGCTCTTATACAAAGCAAAGGTCCAACATGGGAATTCAGAAACACTACAAACATGGTCTGTATTTTTTATTCTAAAAATGTTCTTAAAGCAAAGGACTTATTTGTTTCTCAATTACTGCGTAATTTACAGTAAAAAGGGGCCAAGTGAAAGCAACAAGAACTACCATATTTTGTCTGTACCAGCATACAGATTAGAAGGCACTGAAAAATGAACAATGGAATGATTAAGAACTACAGTCTGGATCAAGCTATTTTAATATGTGCAGTCTATGAAATGATAAGGCTATGCTACACCTTGTAGGTCCGGCATGAGGCAGATTTCAGCTACTTTCATTTGAAAGTACAGTAAAAATGACATGTTCTCAAAGGGCTTGACCTCAATATGTGGCTGTCATCAATAACAGATTTACAATATTTACATCTCAAAGAAATAGACATACTGAGCAGAATTAAAAAAAAAACAAAATCAGAAACAAAGCAATAACTGAAAAGACAAATTAAAGTGACTCAAACAGATACCCCATGGAATGGTATTTGCATAGATTTATATACATTTTAACAGTAACTTAAAATTCTCCCTCGCATAACAAAAAATAAGTTAATATTTACAAAACACTTTGCTCTATTTAATAAAGACTTTGGGGTTACTAAAGCCAGCCACTTGGACCAATGAAGGTGCACTTTATGTCCACAATATCTCTCAAGGCATAAGAGAGACTAAGGCAAAGATATCATGGTCCACAGTAATAGGAGGTTCTGCAGGTAAAATGAACATGTGGAGTATATGGTCCGTTTATCGAGTGTGCGTCTCGTGTTATTTTGGCCCGTCAGCCTCTGAGGCCTGTTTAATCTGCCGCGAGTGCACCATAGCCCCTGCCAATAACTGCTCCTCCAGGGCCACGTGCAGATTGGAGCCTCCCAGCTCCAACAGGGGCTCCAGCCTGTGCACCCCCCTGGACACCCCGGGCTCCTCGGGGGGCCCTCCCTCTGCCTCTTTGGCCCCCAGTGCCCTGCGCCTCCGCCTTAGATCTGTCTCCCCCTGGTCCCTTACTTTCTCATGGGAGCCCTGGGGGATAGCCTGGGCTTTCATAGCTTGGGCTTTGGCGCCATCTCCAGGGTCTTCCAGGGCACCAGCTTCTTCCTTCAGATCTCGGCCTCCTTTCTTCAAAGTATCACCGTCTTCTCCCTCTCTCCCCTGTGCTAGGTTTTTGGCTTCAGCGGCTCGATCAACTCTCTCTTGTGGCTCCTTCACCTCCTTGTTCCTCACTCTGTCAAGTTCATTCTCTGCTTTTTGTGCCTCTCTTTGGAGTTTCTCCTCAGCTGCTTTCTTCTGTACTAGTTTCTCTTTCTCTACTCTCTCTTTCTCCATCTCCTTTTCCCTGGCTAGCTTCTCCCTCCTCTCCCTTTCCAACCGTTCTTTTTCCACCCTTGCTTGTACTTCTTTTTCTATCCTTTCTTTCTCAGCTCGCTCCTTCTCTAGCTGTTGTTCCCTGGCTATCTTTTCCTGCCTTTCCTTCTCTAGTCGTTCTTTTTCCAATCTTGCCTCAACTTCTTTTTCTAACCTCTCTCTCTCTAATTCTTGTTCTTTGGCTTTCTTTTCTTTAATCTCCTTTGCCTGTTCTTTTTCCAGTCTCATTTGCACCTCTTTCTCTCTTCTTCCATCATTAAGTTGGTCTACATGATTTTCTTCATTTTTAACTTGAGCTATCTGTTCATTTTGAGGTACTGCCTGGCGGTCATCTGTTTTTTTCTTTCCCAGAGGTACTCCCCGTGCTCCCAGCTCACTTTCTCCTCCCGCATCAGCAGCCTTATTGTCCTCTTTATAAGCTACTGGAACAGCAACTTTAGGATCCCCAACCTCAGCACGCGGTTCCACGGGCAAAGCTTCTTTCTTGTCTGCGACATGAGGCTCACCTGCTGCAGCTTGTGCAGCCTCGGCCTCTTTAGGCTCCTTTGGTTCTACAGCCAGGCCTGACTCTTTGGGCTTCACTGCTCCACCTTCCACCACTTCCACATGTTCCTGAGCTCCTGCATCACCTTCAGCAGCACCACCTAAAAAAATAAATAAAAGAAAATAAACTCAGTTTACAAGTTAATCTTTCTAAAATCATACTCGCCACTTAATGTAATGACTGCATTTTCCAGTATGGACACTAGAGATTTTAAGGTTTGATAAAATCTGAGTAATCCATTAAGACAGATGTCTTCAACCCTGGTCCTCGGGACCCACTGTCCTGCATAGATGTTACCCTGCTGCAACACACTTGATTCAAATGATCAGCTCTGCTGAACCCTGATAACAACCCACTGCTTTGAATCAGGTGTGTTAGAGCAGAGTAACATCTAAGACATAGAGGACAGTGGACCCCAAGGACCATGGTTGAAGACCTCTGCAGTAAGACATTAAAGGGATACATGAATCTGTATGGGATCACTGTCTTTACTCTGGTGCACCCACAGTGTCTTAACCCCGACAGTGTCCTGTGAGCCCAGTTGTGGTCAAAGCAAAAGTAATCCCGGCAGGTTTCCTGGGGGTCAATAAAATAAAATGTGTTTCTTCTCAAAACAGTATGTGTTTCAATGATTGATTTATTGCATAAAAATACATTACAGAACAAAAACTCACACTTCGTAATTGCTTTGAGCCACTTTCTCTCAATAGCGATCAATGCGCATTGTCACTGCTAACAAATGTGCGCCTTAGCAAACTACTTTCATCAGTTGTTTGGCAGTGTTTGCGGCTGCTATGTGCAGGTGCACAGCTGTTAGCAGTGACAACGCGCATTGATCACTATTCAGAGAAAGTAGCTCAAAGCAATTACGAGGTGTGAGTTTTTGTTCTGTGACGGTTTTGTTGTGCAAATAAATCACTCATTCCAACACGTACTGTTTTGAGAAGAAACATGTTTTATTTTGTTGACCCCAGGAAACCTGCTGGGACTACTTTCGCTTTGACCAAAACCGGACCAGAAGTGGAGTCACAGGACACTGTTGGGGTTAAGTTACTGTGGGTGCATCAGAGTAAAGACGGTGAACCCATACAGATTATGTGAAGGAAAAAAAAAAAACACGAACTATCCCTTTAAGAATATTAAATGTTCACAGTAGTCATAAGTCTTAAATATGAACATATACTTCAAACATCACCCAGCCCACCCCTTTTGAGTAAATATATGAACCTCATTGTAAAAGTAAAAGCATGCATACATCAGGCACACTATGAAATGTCTCAAATGTTATACAGTCTTGCAATGATGCAGTCAGTCATAAGGTAAACGTACAGACACATGCAAACATTACGAATTGAGGATCATTCACTCTTTAAGATACACAGCATGTCTGGTCTGGTTTGTATATTATTATTAATAGTAGTAGATGTCCTACGTCTTTACTATTCAGAAATATGTTCAGTCATTTGTGCTTAATTTTCTATTCACCCATACATTATTACTATTAAACTGTCACCCCCCCCCCCCACAAGTACGTCTTTCATCTCCAATGCCGTCATGGACACTTCATACAGAGTCTTGCACAACTACTACAAAGCTTTAAGCTGCTGCGGAGCCTGAGGTGTGTTATAAAAGTTTAAATGGAGACAGAAGAGAAAAGAAGGACTGGTTTTTATTTTATCTTCAGCCAGTCACGTTTTTGCACAACAGAAGACATGTCAAAGGGTGTTTTACAATTCAAAAAGAAATGCTATAAATGAGATGCTGACTGAATTAAAGTACTAGAGACACAAATAAATGAAGGAAAAAGTGTTTTTTTTTTATTTGTTATTTGTTGGTTGTTTAAGAATGCATGAACTCCAATACATCTAAATGTGTCACAATGAATTAGCAATAGCTACATACCCTTTCATCAAACAGCACCATGTGGATACTATTACTATTGAATTAAATTCCATCTCACACACACACGCGCATATATATATATATATATATATATATATATATATATATATATATATATATATATATATATATATATATATATATATATAAAAATGTTCCTCTCGCCCCACGTGGGCGGTGTCTCCTTCAGACCCGGGTCCTCTACCAGAGGCCTGGGAGCCTGAGGGTTCTGCGCAGGATCTTAGCTGTTCCTAGCAATGCGCTCTTTTGTACAGAGATCTCTGATGTTGTTCCTGGTATCTGCTGGAGACATTGTCCCAGCTTGGGGGTCACTGCCCCTAGTGCTCCGATCACAACTGGTACCACTGTTGCCTTCACACTCCACATTTTCTCTAACTCCTCTTTCAGCCCTTGGTATTTCTCAAGCTTCTCATGTTCTTTCTTTCTGATGTTGCTATCACTGGGGACTGCTACATCTATCACCACCACTGTCTTCTCATGTTTATCCACCACCACTATGTCAGGCTGATTGGCCATCACCATCTTGTCAGTCTGGATCTGGAAGTCCCACAGGATCTTGGCCTATTTGTTCTCTGTCACCTTTGGGGGGTTCTCCCATCTTGACCCTGGAACCTCCAGTCCATATTCTTTACAGATGTTCCTGTACAGTATGCCCACTACCTGGTTATGCCTCTCCATGTATGCCTTGCCTGCCAGCATCTTACACCCTGCTGTGATGTGCTGGACTGTTTCAGGGGCTTCTCTACACAGCCTACACCTGGGGTCCTGTCTGATGTGATAGACCCCGGCCTCTATTGCTCTGGTGTTCAGGGCTTGTTCTTGTGCAGCCATGAGTAGTGCCTCTGTGCTGTCCTTTAGTCCAGCCTTTTCCAGCCACTGGTATGTCTTTTCTATATCAGCCACTTCCTCAATTTGCCGATGGTACACGCCATGCAAGGGTTTGTCCTTCCATGATAGCCCCTCTGGTTCCTCGACCTTACTGGGCTTTTGTTGCCTGAGGCATTCACTTAGCAGTTGGTCATTGGGGGCCATTTTCTTGATGTATTCCTGGAGGTTCGCCGTTTCCTCCTGGACAGTAGTTCTGACACTTACTAGTCCTCGGCCCCCTTCCTTTCGCTTAGTGTACAGCCTCAGGACACTGGACTTGGGGTGGAACCCTCCATGCATGGTAAGGAGTTTCCTTGTCTTGATATCAGTGGCTTGTATCTCTTCCAGTGGCCAGGATATTATCCCAGCTGGGTATCTGATTACTGGCAGGGCATAGGTGTTAATGGCCTGGATCTTATTTTTGCAGTTCAGCTGACTTTTCAGGACCTGCCTTACCCTCTGTAGGTATTTGGCTGTGGCTGACTTCCGAGCTGCCTCCTCATGATTACCATTTGTCTGTGGGATCCCTAGGTATTTGTAACTTTCCTGCACATCTGTGATATTCCCTTCAGGTAGGTCAACCCCTTCAGTTGTGATCACCTTTCCTCTTCTAGATATCATCCGCCCACATTTATCTAGTCCGAATGACATCCCAATGTCTTTGCTGTAGATCCGGGTGAGGTGAATTAGGGAATCAATGTCACGCTCATTCTTGGCATACAGCTTGATGTCATCCATGTAGAGGAGGTGGTTGATGGATGTTCCACTTCGGAACTGGTATCCGAAGCCACTCTTTGAGATGATCTAGCGACTGGATAGCTTAGTGGTCTACACCACTGACTTTGGTGCGGAAGGTTGCCGGTTCGAATCCCAAGTGTGCCCTTAGGCAAGGCACTCTACGCTATACCTGCCTATACCTCACGATGAGTCATACCGGCTCAGACGGTGCCCGGGACAACAAGGTCCGCGTTAGGGGTTGAGGAACCAGGACACCCTGATGTTAAATTGGCATTGACAAGACATTCATGGAGAAGGGCATAGAACATGGTACTGATGGAGTGTTACTACGGGAGTAACCCCAGTGAGAGAGGGTACATGCAGAGGATGTGGGAGAAATGGTTGCTTCGAAACCCCACATCCTCATTGACTAAGAAACAGCTCCTAGCTCAGTGTTTGAATATCCGCAATAAGAGGTTGCTATCACAGTTAGAGATCAATGAGGTACAGCAAATATCGAGATTGGGTACCAAGCCCCAGAAAGACTAAACACAAGGGCAGCTGACCTGAGAAAGAGAATCATGAAATCCTGGGGGAACACAACTACCTGAACACTGCACTGCAAACTGTCCCTACCACTACCATCAGCTGATGTACGATGCTTGGCTACAAGATGAACAGCCAGAGCAGCCAGAAGGTTGCCCCATGGAGGAGAAGGCTAGAGGCAACTGTCCCTACCACTACCATCAGCTGATGTACGATGCTTGGCTACAAGATGAACAGCCAGAAGGTTGCCCCATGGAGGAGAAGGCTAGAGGCAAAGATCATGGCAGCACGGAGAGAAGTCCGTGTTCTAACAGAACTAAGCAGAGGTGTGAATCTGAGGAAAGAACTACCCAAGAAATACAACAAACTGTCCACAGCTGAGGCACTGGAGACTGCTAAGCAAAGGCTCACAGCACTAGCTACTCGCCTAAAGAGATACACAAGAGAGGTAGAGGCCAGGAGAATAAACCAGGTGTTCTCCACCAACCCAGCTAAGGTCTACTCTCAATGGCAGGGGGGCAAGGTGACAACGGACCCACCTAGGGCTGAGACTGAGCAATACTGGAAGAGCATCTGGGAGAAGGAGGTAACACATAACACCAATGCCCAATGGCTGACAGACTTACAGGCAGAGCACAGCCAACTCCCAGAACAAGACCCAGTAGTCATCACACTAGCAGACATCCAAACCAGAGTGTCCAAAATGAAGAGCTGGACAGCACCAGGGCCCAACATGATTCATACCTACTGGCTTAAGAAACTGACAGCACTCCATGAACGCCTAGCAGCACAGATGAACCAGCTGCTGATATCGGGAAACCACCCAGAGTGGCTAACCCAGGGCCGGACAGTCCTCATAATGAAGGACCCCCAGAAGGGAACAATACCATCTAACTACCGGCCTATAACCTGCCTCAGCACCACATGGAAGCTACTATCAGGCATCATAGCAACTAAGATGAGTAGGCACATGGAGCAATACATGAGCAGAGCACAGAAAGGAATAGGCAACAACACCAGGGGAGCCAAACACCAGCTACTGGTTGACAGGGCAATTGCCCGAGATTGCAAGACGAGGAACACCAACCTGTGCACTGCCTGGATTGACTACAAGAAAGCCTATGACTCAATGCCACATACATGGATACTGGAATGCTTAAAACTGTATAACATCAACAGGACACTAAGAGAGTTCATCCAGAACTCAATGAGGCTGTGGAAGACAACTCTGGAGACCAACTCAAAGCCAATTGCACAAGTGAGCATCAGATGCGGCATTTACCAAGGAGATGCTCTGTCCCCCCTGCTGTTCTGCATATATATATATATATATATATATATATATATATATATATATATAAAAAAGTCTTCATTTGCAAAAACAACTATTTTTGTTTTGTTTTTTTCACAAAATGGCATTTTTTACTCTACATTCCAGGTAATACTCACTGATCTGATATATTATTTATTCAATTTAGTGGACCTTACCAAATGAAGTAAACCCCATAGAACACTTTAGGGATGTATTAGTGTGCAGACTGAGAGCCAGTTATTCTGTCCAATGTCAGTGTGTGATCTCACAAATGCTTCTGGGAGGAATGGTCAAAAATTCCCAGGAAACACACGCCTCTTGAGGTAAACCTTCCCAGAAGAGTTTAAGCTCTTATGGCTGCAAAGGGTGAAGTGACATTATATTAAACTATTAAGAATGGGATGTCAGGTGAGTGAATACTTTTGGCAATATAGTGTATTTTGTTCACATTCTTAGCTGCTTCATATGCATTTTGACTGGATCACATCAGCTTCAGTGATGGAGATGCATACCTTCAATGAGCAATCTCAGTGTACTCACCTGCAGGTTGTTTCTGGTGGATTTCCTTGTGTTGCTCTTCGATGACAGCCAGCAGCTTCTCCTGTTGGTCCAGAAGTCTCTTCTGTTGCTCCTGCTGCTCTTTGATCACCTGCAGCAGAACTGCATGGTCGAGTTG
Organism: Siphamia tubifer; assembly: GCA_020466265.1. Classification (NCBI taxonomy): domain Eukaryota; kingdom Metazoa; phylum Chordata; class Actinopteri; order Kurtiformes; family Apogonidae; genus Siphamia; species Siphamia tubifer. The sequence goes on along the minus strand of CM035801.1, from coordinate 18,229,248 downwards.
GCCCTCTGCACAGAGGAGCAGAACACACTCACCACATATTCTCACATCATTACATTAGTTATGAAGCTCAGTTAGGTTAATGTGGGGCCAGTCTCTAAGTGAGAAGCAGAGAAATGGATGAGATTCCATTTTGACTTAGTACTTTCTCATATATAATGTAACATCTAATGGGCAACAGGGGATCCTTGTTAGAAGGTGAGTGAATGAAAGGGTTCTAAACTAATGTATTACATCGTTAAATTATGACAACACAAGGAGGAGAAGAGGCAAGAGGGAATTCGTACCTGCAACCAGCTTTTTTATCACTGTCAAAGTAGTCCAGCAGAGAAAGAATGAAAAAGGAATAAAAATGGAGAAAGAGAGAGAGCAAAAGCAAACAACAGAAGTCAACGAAGGCCAAAAAAGACTGAGCATCAAAAGCCAAGTCCAGAAGTAAGGAAAATAAATGGATCTGTTTGCATTTTACACCTTGGAACAAATAAAGGCCATGCTGACAAATGCCATCAACAACAAAACTGCACCTGCATTCTGGTCCTCTGAGGCCACTACTGACGGACACACCTACAGGACTGTCTTGCCATAAGTTGAATCTTTTACGATGGTTTTTAATCTTGTTTTCTGTAATATGTACTTTGATAGGTACTAAAAATGAGACAGAAGACTGATGTCCACTCCCCGTGTCCACTCTGCTTACCATCCATTTTTTCATCTGCTGCATCTTTGCTGTCTGCAGCTGGAGCATCGTCTCCTGGAGGATGATGCTCACCATCGCCAACTGGAATTAAAGGACCACCAGATATCACATGTCACTCTTAATGTCTTGAGCTTGACTTGCACTACAGTTGTGTGGTAAAGGTTAGTACAGATCAAAGATGACAAATTATGTCTGTTGATCGATTCTAGCAAAACTTTGTTTTTGAAAAGTAGAGTTACATAGTGATAATTTTTTCACCATTTAAAGGACAACACGTTTTTTTTTGCGAATTAGGGCCTTAATTATGATGCAATTTGAATTGTTCGACTCACCCATGTTACTTTTTTTCGATATTGATTCCTCTAGAAGAAATTAGATTTGCACCCATATCCACAAAACGGCATATAACAGAGAGTCAGTGGGGCATAGACTTGCAGAGGTTATTTTGTTCAAATCAGTTAATGTGTCCATTTTGATACAGTAGTGCCAATTCCGTTGCTCCCATTTGAACTTTGAAACTCCTGGGCTGACGGGTTGAGCCCAAAATAAATAAACAATGTAACCCAAGACACACAAGTGATGTCACCTCTGTGCGCCTCTGTTTACTACTGGGTACACCGGCAGATGTAGTACACCATACACAAGGAAATTGTCAAATAGCAAGATGAACAAACGTCTTTTCCATGACATGGCAGAGGAATTTGAATCAGACTTTGAATATGATGGCCGTCTGTATGATTTTGAGGCGGAAGATACAGATGAGGAGATACTGGAAAGAAGGAGGCAGAGGCAGGTGACGGAGCAGAGGGACATTGAACAGAAGGTACTGCTCGTCCACGACTAGACTAAATAGTTGTGTTCATGTGGTCATTGTCCAGTCTTGACAACAGAAGAGGAATACCGTTGCCGTTTCCAGTGGGATTTGAGGCCAGGAGATAAACAACTGGTGACTCCAATGTCTGTCTGCCAACTCTGGAGGATATTTACACTGTGACAAATCGAGGTGTGATTGAAACTTTAATTCCGTGTCCCGAAGTTGAATTGGCGGTCACAACTAAAGCCTGTTGGATACTATGGAAAACTTTCAGGTGAGTAAGTTGCCTACGAATTGGTAGAATTTATTTGGTGTAGTATGCCCAGATAGCGACTTCGTTATGGGTCAATAACATGTTAATAACAGACGTCTACAGCTAATGCCACTATGATATTAATTACTTTTTATTGCAGTAGTTTTCATTGGCTTCTCTAAGAAGCATACTTATTGTAGTACATGCATTACCAACTACTAATTGATTTATGATCTTTCTGTGGTTGAAGCCTGAGCCCAAAAAACATCATTGACCCATAGACTAATGTGTTCCTCCCTCTTAGTGTGTATGTCCCATGTGAAATGCAGGCCCGTAGCTTATCGGATTGTGCTGGATATTTTGCTTTCGCATCCAGGGTATGTACACATTCAAACCATTGTAGCAATAATGAAAAACCAGAGCTCCGATGTGAGTTTTCACCATCAACTGACCGTGTAAACAAGCAACAGCTCATAGTCAAATGAAAGAATGGGCGTACACCAATGATGCACAGGTCAATGTATAAACGACCCGCAACCGACCGTATTTTTAACTAGCCTGCCCGCAACTCAGACTGCAAGAAATGTATTTGAAAAGGATGCACCCGAGCTGCTTCTCGATCCACATTTTTAAAAAAGTAGTCAATGGTCTTTATGAACATCATTTAACCTTACTTACATACCTGCATTTATTTCCGGGTTAAAATCCGATGTCATTGCTTGTAAGATAATATGTTAAGAAAATATTTTTGTCCTGCTTCAGCATTCAAAAGTTATCAACGTGCAGCATCTAAACCAGTTCAGCATCCTGTAACACCCAAAGAGACATTTGAACCCGGTTTCCATGGAAAAGAAAACACCGGGCGCCGCTCATCATCTTTATGTTACTGGAGCTTCCACTCTCCCAACTTCAATAAACAATAACTCATTGCTCTAAATCTGACGAACAATTCAAATTACATCATAATTAAGGCCCCAATTGCAAAAAAACAGTGTTGTCCTTTAACATGTTCATGTGTTACTAAAAGAGCGCTGCATTATCACCAGCTGTACTCGTTAAATACTGTCTTAATAGTCACACCAAGACTCCCACTACATACATAATCATTAACTGTCTTGACGTATTACTTCTGCCAAGGAGGTTATGTTTTCATCTGGCATTGTTTGTCTGCCTGTTAGCAAGATAGATATAGGTAGCAAGATCTGCCTTGGCAGAGGTCTGTGCTCTCCAAGTCCTTTTCTAGTGTTTTTACTGTTGCATGAATACTATGAATCAAACTCGCGTTACTCACCATCAAACTCATTCAATAACCTCATTCATATTTTACAACACTAGGCATTATATTTCACTACAAAATGGCCTGAAATGTAGTCAGTTAGAGCCTAAAGTTAAGAGAATTACTGCTCTGGAAGCTTGTCTCATAAGTTTCTGGTCTGAATTGTGCTTAATACTCACGCTTCCCTGCAACATCTGAAGCTTTGCCTGCTTTCTCAACCTGATTGGCCACCGCTGCTCCATTCACTACTGCTGGGTTTTTGGCAAGATCTTGTTTTTCTGGTTCCTTTAGCTGAGCAACATCCTTTTTGACTACGTCGGCAACAGGCTTTTCCAAAACCTCATTGGACTGCACCTCGCCTCCTCCCAAGTCTACATCCTCTTTCTTCACATTCATCTCAGCAGACTTCTGTTTCTCTTCAACTTTCTCCTCTTTCTTGTCTTCTGCTCCCACTGCATGCTCTTCATCTTTCACAGGTTCACCCTCACCTCCTCCTGCAGGAAGAACAGGCTGCTTCTTCTCCTCTTCAAGCTCTTCATTGTTCTTTCTTGTGTCTATCTGGACCTCATCATGAGGGATAGGAGGTTCATGGCGATGGGCCTCCCCTTCTGGTACAGCAACACCTGGGTAAACATAGAGCACTTTCTTTCAACAGTTCATATCATCAGGGTCAAATCATAGATCCTATTTGGAGAAAAAAAAATTATGTCAGAAATGAATGTGTCCAAATATTTGTTTAAAAAAAAAAGGAAGGGGGAAAAAAAAAAGAAAGAAAATCATGACATCAGGACTGTTAAAATAACCACTTCATTATTTCAATCTTCATTCTCTTAAAGAGAACACATCCACAGTTTGATAAAAAGGAGGAATTGTTACAACAATTATACATGCACTGTAGCCTAGAAGGCTGGAGAGTGGGCTTTTAACCAGTTTAATACCCCAGACTAGCATAACGTTGTCGGCTGATGTGCCCTTGGGCAAGGCATTACCTCCCAATTTGTTCCCCAGATGATTGATATGGCAAGCCCACTGCTCCTAGTCTGCAGTATGAGGTGTTTTTCTGCATGTTCTAGGGATGGGTTAAACACACAAGGTCATTTTCTATCAGTGGCGCATGTCTACACATGTGCTCTATATACTGACAAAAATAAAGAATCTTAATGGACGTGATATTCGAACAGCAGCATATAAAGTGGTTCCAACTAAATTCTTGTCAAGATGGAAAACTCAGTATTTTTGTACTCCTCCATTAAAAAGACTTCTAAATCAGACACTGAGAATTTTTTGAACAAAAGAGGCAAACTGTTTTTATGTATTTTTGAGAGCCCATTCAAGCAGGTACACCTTGTTGATTTGGAGAAATAGGGATAAATATCTGATGAAAAACATTTGTGTTGCCACAAAAAAAAGCTGCTGGCTAAAACAAATATGCGAAAAAAGGAGCGCCAAGTGTAGAAGACCGAATTTAATCTAGTGTGTAATTATCTGAAATATGACAGAGATACAATTCTTCAGAAATGGACAAAAAGGATGTCCACACCCACTAGCGTTCAGAAGTTGATTCACATACAAACTTCACATATAATGACATTTTTGTATTTTTCTGTGTCATTAAAGCTACAGGAGCAAGAAATCAGGGAACTTATGCAGCCTTCTCATCTGTCCAAATTAAAAGACTAAGTATGAAGATGGACAATCTGATGCTGTGGAAAAGTGCAGTAAAATTTCAAAGTTGTGGGATTTACCACATTGCATCTGTGTCTAATAAATGTTGGAGCAGTAGAGTTGCATCTGATGGAGCCAGAATAGTAATCAGCAATTAAAGCTATCAATCATATAGTATGCACAGCTCCCTTCTCTCAGTAGATGGCTATGATTATCCAGAACCTTCTCTCACAGGGAAGGTCTTCTACATCTTGGAAACAGACCTCCAGAACTTATTTCGTCTGACAGCATATGACTTATAATATACTGAAATGTAATTACAGCTATAACTTCTATAACGGTGATGGCAAAAACTATATGTTGCACTGGAGCTTTAAGCCAATAAAAAGAGGGAAGCAAAAAAAACCCCCAAAAAACCCCCGGCAGCTCTAGTTCAGATTCCTACCAGCATCAGGTCGGTCCAGCTGTGCTTCTTCCTGTTTCTTCCTCTCAGGTAAATCCACTGGTACAGCAATCTGCGGGGGATCACCGGGATCTTTCATTGCAGGTTCTTCTGCTGCAATGGCAGGGCGCTCAGGTTTTTCAATGTCTACTGGTTTCTTGTTTGGTTGATTTTCTACACAGACACACAAAAATAATATTTTTTATCACACTTTAAGTCATGTCCTTTAGTAGCAGATTTATAACACATTATTCATATTTTGTACTAAAACCGCTAGGCGTTTGAGTCTCCTTTTGTTTTTTTCTCATCTAGAAAACAGGGGAGACTTGACAGCGGTTACAGTATATTAAGAAATATACATTCACCGCCTCATTTATTCTATTGACTTTGTCATGTCAAAGGAAAATGGCATTACATTTGATGTGTTTATTGCACATATTAACAGTAAGCATTGAAGTAAAAAGATGCATTCATTGTGTCCACGAGGTGGCAGCAAATACTGACTATGTCACCACTGGCACACTGGGCCGTATAATAAATGACTGAGTTACAAGTATGAGCAAAGGAAGCAGAATAGAAAATGAAACTGATGAAGAGGAAACAGGTGTGGAGGCCAATGCACATGGGAGGAAGGAATATATCAAACTGAATTTTAGAAAAAAGGAGAAACATGCACCGTGATGGACTTCTTTCTTTTGTGTAAGTGAAGAGGCAACGATATTTTACAAATCTTCACATAAGAAAAGGAAGTGAAACTAAAAGGTATCTGGACTCTTAACACCCCTGTTTCCCAAGAACATAACTCGCAGCTTTCCTCCCAGTCTCATTTCCATTTCTTTCGTCTGCACCCTTGTACCCTCCCCAAACCCGTATCGCCCTCTTCTCTTTATATAGTCAGAGCTCGCAGGCATTTTATAGCTGCCACAGGAGATATGGTGGGGGGAGACATGGGGTGTAGACAATGTATTTTAGGGGGAGGGAGGGGTGGCAGGAGAAATGAACAGAGGTGGGGGGGGTTGAGAAATTGCTGGAGTTTGAAGGGCATCACTCTCGCTCCATCAACGTCAAGCACTCAGCGCTGCTCTCAGATATTATCAAGAGGTTATCTCCTCACGCTGCCTGTCTGTCTATCAGTCACTCTGTCTGTCTCCATCTTTTCTTCTCAGAGAGATGAAAGAAAGCCTTTTTCTCTCAGTGGCTTGGAGCTTTTGTTTTAGTCTCGCCGGCCTGTTTGCGACTGGCTTGTGTTGTTTTGCATTGCTCTTTAAGGGCGCTGCAGTCTGTGACTTTTGAAAAGAAAAACAATAAAATAAAAAAAAAATAAAAAACATGTTATGGAATAATTCCCAGTACGAGTGACCTTTGTTGCATGTTCTGCCCTGCTTTCCAGTCTCCTCTGTACAATCAGCTGCTACATGAAGCATCATATATAAAGAACATGGTCTCTCTTGCATCAAATAATGACATGCAAACGCTGCTGTCCAATCTGTGGTGCAGACAACCCTGGCTCCGGCCCGTTGAGGTAAACGTTTCCATGGCTCATTAGTAAAACACTTTCATCTACAAGCCTTCGAGTGGATAAGTGATTGCCAGCCATTAGTGCATGTCATGATCTTTACCGTGCATCTTTGGGAGGTCCGGTAGCAGTGGCTTGTTTTTGTCAGGTGCTGGAGGAGGAGGAGCTTGGACTCTGGCGCCAGGGCTGCTGGCTGAGATGGAGAGGGTGGTGAAAGTGCTGATCAGCAGGATGCCCAGACCCACCCACAGCACCAGCTACAGGCCGCAAGGACAAACACAGAATGTCAGAGAGTAAATGGAATAACTTGAAGAGAGTTCATGATTGTGAATGTGCAAATGTTACCTGAGCAATAATGCTGCTCTTTTGGATTTTTCTGTAGATGAGGGCAGGGCATATGAAACAGATGAGACTGCCCATGGTGGCTCCAGTTAGACCTAGAATTGTTTCAACTAAAACCAGAAAAGAAAGACTTTATTATTATTGGATTCTATGTCCTCTTCAAAAAAAACCAAAACATTTTAAATCATATTTTGGAAGTTTGTGATTTTCTAACATTTGCAGAGGTGGCAGAAATACACTATCTTTACTCAAGCAGGAACACAGATAATAATAATAATAATAATAATAATAATAATAATAATAATAATAATAATAATAATAATAATAATAATAATAATAATAATAATAATAATAATAATAATAATAATAATGATAATAATACTAATAATAATAATAATAATAATGATAATAATACTAATAATAATAATATAATTTACTCTAGAACATGTTGAAAGGTTCAGGCTCTGAAATTAACTCATAGTACAAAAGTCAAAAGACTGAAGGATATTTCTATCATCTGTTTCTGTGTAAAGTGAAGTCCTCTCATCATATTAATATGATGCATAGACTATTAAACCATTCTAACTTCAGGTCAATTAATAAGACAACAGTATAATGATTGGAGAAAAAAAAAACGAACAGAAAAACCTCTAGCTTATATCTTTGTTCTGTGTGGAAATAAGTTTTAAATACCTTCAACAACACTTGAAATATTGCAACAGCTTTTTAAAGTATATCACCTCTTAAGTTTTGAATTGTCCAGTAGGAACTCGGATACAAACATTTAATCAAAATAAAATGAACAAAATAAGCACTAAATCAGAAAGGTAGAGACTACAGGTGTCTTTTTATTTACATTAACATTTTACAGTAATATTTCTCATTTTTACAACAAATGTTTGTGTAATTCAGTGTTTTGTAGTCTTTGGTTAATAATAACTGCTATTGGCTCCAACAAATCCCCATGGTTCAATCCCCAGTGCTCGTAATATTTTCAGATAACACCTATAAGTGATTCCCCGCTCTGTGCTCCTTAGTGCTAGTTTCTTTCACACCTGCCTCCGCTGTTCTACCCAGCAGAGCTCCAGGCTCTGATGCATGGCACCCTGCTCCTGGCAGCAGTGAGCCCTGGCCCCACCCCTGTCTCAGCAGACCAGCCTGTGGGCGCTGGGCCCGGAAACCCATCGTTCATCCAGAGGACGGACACCATATTGTCTGCCTCAGATTTAGTGTCCATTCTCCCCAGGGTCCTTACCTCCCTTCTCCTCAGTCTATTAGTCTGATTAGATACACAAAGAGGCAGCCAAACCTGCTCTGTGTGTGTTTGGGCTTGTGTGTGTTTCTACCCAATCAAAAGTTTAACAAACAGCCACCATATAAAAGGATGAATAAAACATAAACTCATGCTAACCTTTACATCTACACCGTTTCAGAATCGTTTGAGAGGGAGACGGAAAGACTCAAAAGAATCTGACAGAGAGACAATATTGGTGTGTGTGCAGATGTGTATGCGTGTGTGAGTGAGAGAAAAAAAAAAAAAAAAGAGTCTGGGAGAATAATAGCCCTATCTTCCCGTCTGCCCGTCGAAAAGGAGATAAAAGTTAGGGCCCTGATTTAAGGACTGTGTTAGAGTGTGACAGTCACTGACTCGTAAAGTCACATTCACACACATCGTAAAGCTGCACAGCTACTCCGCCCACATAAAGCACCACATGCACCTTAAAGACCTCCAGTCAGCGATCTGCACCTAAACACAGACACACACACACACAGACGCACAGTTTAAATCCATGCAAGACTGTTCATGTGTACTATGATGTACCATTGGGGATGAGAATTCCTCCCAGCATGGTGCCGAACACAATGCAGAGGGTGATCATCTTAAAGCGCAGAGGAGGCATGTATCCCCCGGCAGCAAACGTCCCATCCTTCTGCTACAAAACAAAAAGAGTGAGATAAGAAAGACAGATGCCACAAATCTCAAATTAATCACTGTGTTATAGACTCCGATAGATTATACATATATTTTCAAGCGGCCATTAGCTTATTATTTGAAGCATATATTTGTAAAATGGTGCCAATGTCTGCATATAGGAAGATTTTAATCAAGTTAGACATTAGCTTTACAAAGCAGCTCTGCTTTTGGATGCAGCCACATGTACTTTATTATTATTTTCACGCTTTGTGATTTTAAGATCTTGTTTTCAAGTGCCATAACTCATCTACTCCTACTCTTACTAATAATAATAATAAGAGTAAGAACAACAATAATACAAAAGAAAGCCCAGTTTGGAGTTATATTTTATTGTTCAGTCCTGTCGTTCCTCTCAAGGTTTCCCCACTTGAAGGCAGATGCAGATTTTCCATCTAAATATTTAAAAACAATGACTGAAACTCCTGTGCGTTGTCTCGCTGACAGCTGAAAAATATATTAAACTACGATGCTTTGGTGCGCCTGACCTTCATCGGGTATATAAGGGCAGCATCACAACACTTCCACAGATTTACACAAGGGCTCCATCAATCATTAGATCATCCAATCAGACGACTTGGTGCAAAAAGTCTCAGTGATGTTAAAAAAGCTACAACATCACATACATTATACTATATATGTCCCACAAAATCACTTTAAATATACATCCTAAAATAAGGTAGAACTTATATAGCGGCATCCTTCATATTTAACAAAAAAAACAAAACTGGATTTTGATGCATCTTTCAGCAGTAAGACATTTTAACCATTTCAAAATACTACAATGTACCTGTTGCAGAATATCTTTGCAAAAAAAAAAACCCACAACATTTAGAAAATGATTCAGCTCCAATTTTATATGGCACACCAGATAACCAGTAACAAATTTTATTCTGAAAATCCTCTGCAGAAGAATGTTAGCAGCATCTCGACTCACCTGCTGCTCAAAAAGCATGGTGTTAATGGCCTGGCGGCATGGCAGGATCATCATGGGGAATCCCACGGCCACAGACAACATGAAGCCCACCCGAATCATCTCGGTGACAAGGTTAGAGGAAAAGTTCATTAGAACATTTCCTGCGATGTCATCCGTGAAGCTAACATAGCCAAAGAAGCCCACCTACAAGGGATAAATAGGTGGGTTTAGTGTATTAAAAAAAATAAATAAATTGAGGGAAACCAAATGAGAAGAGAAAAAAATGTGAGTGAAATGATGGAAACATGACATTTCGACACAACTTTTAAAAAACAAAACATCTCATTTCTCACTTATGTGAACAAAAAACAACTAGCAGTGATGTGTAGTGTGCGTTTCCACTCACAGTGATATAGAAGATGGTGACTACATTGAGGGCCGAGGTGAAGATGGTGCTCATGCGTTTGACAGAAGGCTCATCCAGGCTGTCGTAGGTCGGCAGCACCTGCCTGTTAGAGACAAGCAGTCCAACAACTAAACAGTCTGCGTGTCTCCAGATAGAAGACCACACGGGGACTGATGCTGCTGCGCATTCATGTGTTGCCAAGAGCGTCCCTTAGATATTCTTTTTTTTTTTTTTTTGCTGCTCTTCCAATATATGACAGTCTACATAGCCAGCAACTCCATATTTAGAAGTAATAATAACAGCTTTTTTTTTTTTTTTTTAATGAGTAGCCATATGGGGGCCCATTTGTGCCACTCAACAATCAAATGATGCATCACTCTCCTTATGTCCTTGTCAGCATCCAACTCAGACTTGTGATTTCTGTTTGCTTGTTTTGTCCATTAAAGTTTTAACACCAGAAGGTAGTCATCAGTTACATATCACGGTACACTTTGCATTGTCTGCTGCTTGACTGGTTCTTAAGTCAATCGTGCCAACTCCCTAATATAAATGTGACAACATAAGCACTGTGTCCGGATTTTAGTTCTCCAGAAACTTCTGAAAGACTTCCTTGTGAGCAAAGTTTAACAAGCAAATAATAGCTTGATATCTTATTTGATATCTAATATATTATTTTTTTATTTTCAGTTTTGTTTAATCTTGCTGCCAGAGCGTATGGTTATATTTCAGCTAAATCAACAACCGAGACGCGGATGTTAATATTTGTATTACACTGTTGACTGACGTATCAATTGGTCCTTTTTACTGGCAAAATACAGGACTGTGACTGACAAACACATGAATGGAGCATGTTATTCAGCATCAGCATTTATTCATATTAGAGATAGACTGATAGTGGATTTTTAAAGGCTGCAATAAAACAACTGCTTCCTGGAAAAAATAATAACTCCGTCCCTTTAAACTACCTTTGCAGGGCTATAATGACTATAGATATACATTCTTCAATCTCTGTACCAACAAACGACTGGAATAATTTCAGAAAAACAGATTTTACAGACCTGCCTAGTATTTAACATTAGATCTCCTTGCATGTCTTGAACACTTTTAGGTAGATAATATTGATAACTCTTGATAAAGCCAAGACCATTATTTGTAGCTTAAATCTCTATTTTTCACAAATGTTCAATACTTGTTTGATGGCTACTCCACACGCATGCTCTACAAAAAGGGAAAAAAAAGATGTTTCTTTAGCTTTTCAGTAAGATTAGATAGTTCTTATCAGGGCACGTAAAGGTGCAATAATGAACGTGTTTAGAATCTAATAATGTGAGTCACTGATTTATCATAGTGAATGTATCATAGTTAAGTACGGGTTTTTCTTTTGGTCTAAAACATCTACATTCAACTTTTGAAATGATAGTGAGAATAAGAATAAGAATAAGAATAAGAATAAGAATAAAAAAGTCACATTTTGACACTTGTTACTTTCAAGAAAATTGTTACCTTAAGTGAACTGGATGGAATCGATGATGTTTGACTACTGATTCCGACTAATATCATAGATACTTTAGAGAAATAAAAAAGTGCAATACTTTATAAGTTAAATTAATATGTATATTGTGTACATATTAAATTATCTAAAAAATAATTTATTGTATATTGTATATGTAATTTTAATAGAATTAATTACTTTGTGTGCTCTATTATATATCTTGCTACTGTAAAACTGGAATTACCCCTAACAGGACTAATAAAGGAATATCTTATCTCAACTAATAAAAGGTCAACAACCACATGAACAGTTCCTGGTCTCTGAGGTTTTTTTTATTTATTTTTTTATCGCAGTAAACTTCTGCTTTATTACCCCAGGTTTTGAGGTGAATGTCTGGGGCTCCAAGTCAAACTAAAGCTACTAATTTTGCTTGAAGAAGACATTTAATACAGACTTTTTTTTTTTTTTTGGGGGGGGGGGGGCAATCAATGTGTGTAAACATTTCCCGAGACTGAAAAATAAATACGTCTGCACATCACAACCCTGCAAAAACTCAAACAATTAACTAATTAATATCAGAGCCAATGTCTGCTGATGGTGCAGATTAATCGGCCAACCCAAGTAATCAGTCCATCTCTAATTCAAATCATATCATTAAATCAGCATTCATATTTCTTTACTAACAAATAACATTTCCACTCTTAACTAAATATGTTTCACTTGATGTTAATAAACCTGTGGAAACATGGCAGAGGGAGTGAAGTGTGAATGCGCGTGTGTGCCACAGAATAGGTGACAGTAGTCGTGAGGTGAACCCGAGTCTGAGGTTGAACCTGAACATCTCGCACTCTCAGTTCTTTGCTATAAGAGGAACGTGTGCGTGGTGTGGAGGTGAGCGGCGACACCTTAAACCAGTGAATTTACAGGCTTTATATATAACAGCTAGTGCCTGGCAGGTTTTAGAGCATTGTAAACTTTTCTTGGCCGACTCGCTGCTCGCCTGTTCTTCCCCCGCTCTCGCACCCTCATATATGTGAAAGGAGAAAAGAAGAAACGAGAGAAGGGGGATAGAGAGAGAGGGAGGGAGGGAGGGAGGGAGAGAGAGAGAGAGAGAGACACCATAACTTTCTCTGCCTCTCATTTTTCTTGTTTGCCTGTCTTTCTTTCACACACTCTGGTTTTATGAGCGTGCAGTGTCTCGTGGTGCTATTCCTTGACGCTTGTTTAATCCACAAACCAGTAAATCTCATAGCCAAGGTTAAATAAAACTGCATAATGTGAATGATGCGCTAAAACATCTAATGGTCACTCAATGGTCGTGACTCAGAGGCTAATGTGTTTTTATTTGCAATAGCAATGCCCTTAAAGTGGGGAAATATGACGAGAAGGTCTTCGGAGCCAGTGTGGGTAGGTGTGTAAATGCGTGTGTTGGGAGGGCCAGCATGCGTACTGTAGACGATATCATTAACTCGGAGTTGAAAGCATGCTGACAGTAGCATCACAGAGGGATATTTCCATTGCCACATGTTTTTCTTATGTCCCTCCATTATGAGCTAACTGCTCTTCGCTATTCCAACATTCAGCCAAAAAAACAACGGGGCCAGCTCCCATCCCGTCATAATGGTGATGTTAAGTAATGTTTTAACTGAAAGTAAACACATTTCATGAATGTAATAAAAATCCAATGTGCTGAGAGCTGTTTAATCAGCCTGTGAATACATCAGTGTGTGTCTGTAAGATGGCGGCTTTCCAATGTGTTGATTAGTGGTTTGGCTTAAGCTGCCTGCCGCCTAACGGAGCGCTTGCCTCGCTCAGCCTGACCACAGGCCAAGAAATCACCCTGCCAAATATCACTCAGCACTGCTAGTGGGAACCAACACACAAGCATAAACACACACAAACTTTCTTCCTCTCCTCCTCTGAACACATGCACACCTCCCCTGCTAATGAACATGCCTTCCATACCATACTTTTACATTTGCTTTGTTCACTTGCATGAATTAAAGCCTCCTTTGATACTCGGGCCTACAGTCACCCATTCCTGCTACTTACCTCACTCCTTTTTCCCCAAACAAACCCCATAGCCCTGCAGCCACCACCTCTGCCCTATCATCTGGCCCCTAATGACCTCACTCCTCACCTCAATCCCTTCTTACATCCTTCCCTTAACCAGAGCTGCATTCAAATCAAAGACTCTGATAAGACTCTGTACACCCAGATCCCATTAGACCTTCACACATCACCCATCACCAACCCAGAGCGAGCACTTAAAGGTGCCGAGGACAGGAGAGAAGAGGCAATGATGGAGCATGCAGATGGGTGAAAATGGAAACATGAATGACAAAAGTGACTCGGAGGTGCCCTCATTACACCAGGAAAAGTGAAAATACAGTGCTGCGATATTTGTTAATGGGGTGCTAAAACCTTTTTGCTACAGTACTGTGTAAAAAATACAAGTCAGTGTTAAGGTAAGTAAGTTAAGTAGCAAAGTTTCCACCCAGTAGAAGTTGTTTAATTCAGATTTTTGATGTATTTTTTTATTACTGTGCAAATATTTTTTGTATTTACTTCCAATAAAAATGCAGAGACATAAAATATGCATATTACAAGAGATCTAAAGATGGGCTAGAGCTTTTGCACAGGTCTGTACAGGATGTATATAATGTAGAGTACAAGTACAGCATTTAATCCTCAAGCATAGGTCCTCATCCAAGTGTAGTTTGAACAATCAGATTCAAATCCAAACGTGATTGGAACAGTCTTTAAGCGCAAGTCCTTGAAAATATTATCAATGCAAATAAGTGATTAAGTGTTAGGGCTGGGCTATACAACCACAATGATAATTATTGTGATATAATTATATAATTATAATTGTTAAATAGTTTAACAATAAAAAAGATAATTTATAACCATAAATAACACTCTTCTGCACAGTTTTGTCCAGGTTACAAAATGTTTATTTCTTTCTACTTGTGTCTTTTTCTGAATTTTTTTACTTGCTGCCCCTTTAACATTATGCCCGACCTGCATCTTATTTGTATTAATCTTGTTGCACCTCTTTGACACCTTTCAGTCATTTTAATCTTGTTGTGGCCTGCGTTAAATACATTTTTATCCTGTAGTTTCTTCTAGGTCATTTTTGTGATTATTTCTACTTGTGCTTTTTGTGTCTTTTAGGTATGTTTCTTTTTATTTTGTTTACAGTTTGTGTCTTTTATGTAATTTTCATGAAATTGAAAATGGTGTTGTCACATGCACCCCTTCAAATAAACGTCCTGCAACTGATACTTAAAACGGTTCTATGGTCATAGAGCAAAATTAGAATGAGTAAATCTTTTTTGTCGAAGTATGATGTGGATGAAAAATGTCCAATTTTCTTGTCAAAACATGTCACTGAAGGTTTCGAATTTTGCTTGACCTAACTACTAAATGTAGTTTTATTCTTTCCCAATTAGCATAAACAAAAGCACTGAAGTAGTTTAGGTCTACAACAAACTTAAAAGGTTAATTCCTCAGTTGGCAGAGGCAGAACACTGGAGAAGACATGAATGAGCTGACTGTGAAAGCACATAAGAGAGGGGGGAAAAAAAAGAAAAACAAGCTGCCTCTAAAAGTAGTAACCCCTCAATAACCAACCCAATCTGCACCACAAATCTGTGAGTCTCTTCATGTGACAAACTCAACCCAAACCCTCCACTGTGGCTTAAAAGAATTAAAGGATTCATGCACTAATTTTTGCTAAAATTTCAACATGCAGCAATGAAAGATTAAATTGCCTGCAGGAGTTAAAGAGTGGAAAAGTCCACCTACTATGTCAATTTAGGAATACAGAAAATTATTTCCCCCATCTTGGAATCAATGATCTTGCTACTTTGGAATCCTTATGAAGCCCTGTTCGACATTAGTTTTTATTAAATGGTCCTGTGCGGGTGGAGGGGCGGGAGGAGTACTTACGACTGACAGGCGAAGGCCATCCCACAGATTGGGAGACACCGAAACACACCCTCCCAGCGCACCACATTGACCCGCCCCAGCCACCAGCCGCTGAGCAGCTCATGTTTGAACGAGGACAGCACCATCTGAAGGGGAAGGAGGGGTGGGGATATTACGGCCCGAATCAAATGAAGTCAAGTGGGGGAACAGCACGAAGAAGAAGAGCAGGGGAGGGGAGGATTGGACCCATGCCGACAGCTCAGGGACAAAAAATGAATGAGGAGAAAAAACCAGAGACAAATGAAGAAAGGGAAACAACAAAGAGACATGACAGGAAACCACATGCTGAACAAAGGCCTTGTGCAGTTGAAAAAGTACACAGTCATTAGAAATTCGAAAAGCAAAAGACCTGATTAAAAACAAAAAAAAAAAAAGGGGAATATAAACTACACTGCAGGATTTTGGTCAGCATGTGTTTCCTTCATCTTGCTCCTTTAGTTACCTGATTGAAAAGTAAAAAACTCCTTAAACCTCCAATACCCAAAACCAATCCGACTATCCTGGTTAGGAGGCAGAGTTTCCATCCTAGGACTTACACCTCCTGTCACCAGACACACACATACACACACACCTGAAATGGTTCAGACCAAGCCCAAATTAAAGGTGAAAAATGGGAATGACAGTGAGGAGTTGGCGAAAGGTTTAGGCAGATGGCGGGGCAGTTGTAAGGAGATGAGGGGGCGGAAACATTGGGTTTCCTTGAACTCCAAAATTCACTCTCCACCCCCCCTACCACTGCCCTTACTGTGGTGTTACTTTCGGGGGTGCTTTCCGTGGTTTACTTACGGGTGACAGCAGAAGGTTGTGGCGATAATGGGCAGGCACTGAATGACGCCCTTGAAGCGCCACAGGTGAACCCGCTCCAACCAGGAGCCTGAGATTATGCCGTAGTGCAGAGACGACAACACTATCTACAGCACCAGCGGTGGAAACAGCAGCGGGACAAGAGAAGGCAAACACAGGGTGCAGAAGAGCAGAGGGGTGTAGCGAGGCAGAATGGAGGAAAGCGAGTGAATGGAAGGGGAACAGGGAAGAGAAGGAAAAAAAAGGAAAGGGGATGAAAGCAGGGAAGGGAAGGAGATACGTCACTGTTAGAGGGTTAGGGGTCTGGACTGGGTCAGGCAGGCTGGGCCGGACCTGGATCTAAAGCCAGACACACGCACCACACTTCTCTAGGTATTCACCATGCTATGAAACTGGAAGTCATATCACACAGTGGGACTGTACACAGCTGTGACGTCTGTGGAATCAGCACTACAAGTAAAAACAAATAAATACATAACACACAAACACACACATCACTGTATGTGTGTATTCAAAGAGCAAATGAGCTGAAGCACATGAGATGGAAAACTGTTCAAACCTATAGAGCTTAGAATAGAGTGGGTTGTAAAACTTTTCCCGGAAATCAGACTAACTTTTGCTCATGGGTTTCTTTGGCTGAGGATTAGAATATATCTTTTTTTTTTTTTTTATTGTCAATTCAGTAGATGCATAAAATGAGTTTGTGTTTCTTTTCCCTTGTAATTAAGAAAGAGGTAAAAATATAATAAGAATAAATACAAGGTATAAAGAATAACCCATAATAAAATATAAGGTGTCCACAAGAGCTATTCCGAATATTCTATAAAAAAGGCTATAATATAGCCTTTTAACTTCTTTATCTTAAATAAATAAATAAATAAATAAATAAATAAATAAATAAATAATCTGGAGAAAGCTTGAAAGTTTTCACACCAAATGAAACAACAGAGTGGTATCATTCATATCACATATACACATCATTTTAAGACATGAATATTAAACACTCTATCCATGCATCTTCTATACTGTTAGAATCTCCATCCATTCTAAGATGGCTGTAATGCATGTCACATTTCCAGAGGGCCGCAGTAATAGTCAAAAAGTATGCAAGTCGTGCTCTGAGAATGCAGTAATGTCATGATAAAATGCAAAATGTAACCAAAAAGCAACTGATTACAATTTAACAAGGACAGAAAGGCCTATAATTCAGTATCTGTGGTGAATTAAAACCCACTGGTCAGAGATGTTTTCTTTATGGGTCATAAACCCTAGACTTCTAAACTACAGCAGACTGATTGTCATTTCTAAAACTCTTGGTCTTAGGGACCCTTATATGACAAAGTACTGGTGACATTTGTTCTAACAGTATTAAAAGTTATACATTTAGAACAGAAGGATATTAGTGTGAATGTAGCCTCCATCCATGTAATTTGATGCTTCTGCATTCATTTGAGTTTTAAATGTTCAAGCTGGACTTTTTTTTCTGATTCAACCATTTTCAAAGTAGTGCAACAGTTGTCTGTCCAATGTGATTTAGTGCCGATTTGCTCTTTAAAAAGGAGGAGCAAGACAATGATGTGTTGATAAAGGGTGCACAGTTTTGAACAAAGAGGCAAATAAAGAGGGAATATTACCGGGCACAACAAAAATAACATTTGTCACAAAACGGTCAGCTTTAACACAGAATGTGAGGCAAGTAATATATGCACCAGTTACTAAACATGAGACCTCTTTTAGCCTATGGTATTCATATGTAAAAGAGGAAGGTGTTGAGAAATAAAACTTATTATATATATATATATATATATGTGTGTGTGTGTGTATATATATATATATATATATATATATATATATATATATATGAAGAAAGTAATTACCAAAAACACTAAGAAAACCATCTTCTTCCACAGTAAAAAATTATCAAATTATTGATCAATAACTACTTTACCCACACACAGTGGCATACATTTTTTGTTTCTAATTTGACCACTTTTATATAAATGTCTTGGTTTTGATGAAATGACATATTATTGTGTCTGGAGACAGTTTTCTTCATGCGTTTTGAATGTGGACCTTACAATATGAATGTAAAATGTGTTTCTACTCTACAATCCCAGTGCACAGACGGTGTGGCTGCCAGTGTGGTAACGGGCTCACCGTGAACATGAAGAGGGTGTAGAACATGAGAGCCATAGCAGAGAAGGACTGGATGGAGGACATCATGTTCCTCTGCAGACTCAGAGGAAGCACGATAAACAGAGACACGGCTATGAGCAGCAGCACACGGAAACTGCCAGTTACCTAATGTGATACAGAACAGGCGTGACAATTCATACAAAATTACAATTACTTGAATTATTTATGACTGTAGATCAGGGAAAGGCAGAAGTTTAAGGTGATTAGGCAAAATCGTTTATTCAAACCTGCAAACCCAACAGCTGAGCAAAAAAATTTGAGCCCAAATCAGCAATGACAACGTAGAAGGCAATGCAGGTCCCCAACATCAAACCGATCATACTGCAATGACAGACAGACAGACATGAAAACATAGGTGACTTTTGAAGAACAGCAAAATACAACTATAATGATTCATAAAACCTCTCAACTTTATCAAGTTGTTTTGGAAGAAGTGTCCAAAACAATGTTTAAAGGACAAGGCTTTGAAGTTAATATATCCTTTCCCAAACTATAGCTTGGACTTTACCCAGAGGATTTAAACAAGAACTAGAAAACCAACCTGAGAGTACAAACTTCTGCCAAGGCAGACCCCGCCCCCCAAATAAAAACTGCTGTTATTCAAGGAAAGGGCATATATTTAACAGTCCACATACATTTATAATTAATATATTAGAGTATATTATCTCCAAAAATTCAATTGATATTTTCATTTTTATTTTAAAAGACATTAATTTACGTATGATACATTATAATAATAATAATAATAATAATCAAATATCCTTTTAAGATACTGATAAAATTATCAGTCTTTGGCCACATACATTTCATTACTATAGTATTTAATGTACATCTCTGTGCTGTTAAAAATGAAAGTTATCATTGTATTTGATGATCATGAATAATTAGATTATATACAGGCATATATCTTGAACATATTTATTTATAGACTGCCATTTACATTCTGAATTTATGCTGTCTACATTTATTTATAACCTTTACTGTTCATAATTTACACTGTCTTCTCATTATTTTAAATAAAAAATATTATTTGACCCCGATGTTCACCTTCACTTGGCCAGGCCTAACTGTTAATTGCAAATTTCAATACACATCATATCAGATGGATTTGTTTATTGTGAACGTGAGATTTTTCTCCAGTTAAAGTTAGTTGGCAAGTCAAACAATTTACATGTGCATCTATCTACAGGCTTGCAGAATTCAGCACAGCAACAAAAGTGTCCATTGAAGAGGGGCAGAGAAGCAGTGAGTCTAGTCTTTCTTTGTTCAAGTGAGAGATGTGCAAGTGTACTACCAGGGTCATCCTGCAGGCCATCACTGAATCAATATTTCATTGAAATTGCCATCTTAAGTGACCAGGCTCCGGTCAATTTTAATACTGTAGTGTATAATATGATAGTATGGTACATGTTTTCAATCCATAACATGTGGCAATACAGTGTTATCCAGACCAGATTGCATCCAATGCGGGAATGTTAATTTCATAAATTTGAGACTGGGCCTCAAAGACTTGAAACTTGACTTGGAAAAATGACTTGTGAACATCTCTTGATTCATGAACATTCTGAAATGAAGCTGTACATTCTTCATAAATGTAGAGCTCCAGAGTTGATAACATAAGAAAATAAAGACACTCAATGCTGAAATAGTGTACTTGTCTAACAAATTTGCACTCATCAGTTGTTTTACAGTATAGACAAAAAAAATTCAATACCATGAAATTTCCAAAACATTTTACTTTATTTAAATAGGTTTATAACCTGGGAAATTCATAACCACAGGATGTCTTGAATTGTATATATATATATATATATATATATATATATATATAAATAATGGGAGGACAACTCCCATATTAAAAATAGTGTCCTCTGTAATGTGAATAAATAATGAGACTTACCTTGTTTCTACTAGTGTTTTTCCCGGTTTGCCATAAGCATGGAAGGCTGAAGAGAAAAGAATGACATCAATGAGAACAACATGGAGACAAACAGATGGCAATGTCCTAAAATAGAATTTCTCCTGTGATAACACCTTAGATTAAGAGACCAGCTCTGTTTATGTAGCATTCAAAGCCCATTGCAGCCACCACAGATAAACCCGAATAAAGTTATTTATACGCTGCTGGTTACTTGTGAGGACAGTTAATGTTAACTAGCAACTTCTGCCAGAGGAAGATGGTGCCACTTACAATATGGGTACTGCTGGCAGATCCTGGATCCAAAAAAGAAAAAAAAACACAACACATAGCACTCCCTGTGCAAATGAGAGCACCCCACCCCTCCCCATGAACATACAGACAAAGCCCAGCAAAAATAAGAGACTTTTTTTCTGTTGCCAAGTCTATAATCAAATCAAACATACAGTACTCCTTCCATAATGAAGCCTCTCAGTCACTCATTAAACTCACCTAAACCAGCATAGGTCCGCCTCTTGGTGTTGCTGGCAGTGTGAACCAGGAACATGCATGATTTGTGGGTCATCCACGAACAGAAAAACAACAGTAGTGTTCCCAACACTATCCCACACTGTGAAAAGACATAGGGAGGCTAATCATACATGTGACAAGATAAAGGACAACATATGAAGAAGTTGTCTGGTTAATAAGTCATTTCCTTTAAATAATGACAGAAAAGGCCAAGATTAAGCTCACTGCCAGCCTGATCAAGAACAAGGTTTATTGTTTCTTTCACTTTTTGATGAAAGGCAAGGGATTTTACCACTGTTTAATTATAATTGTTAACAAAACTCCTTTAATCCATACAAACTTAGTCTTAATATAAAGATATAATTAAGTGTATGTACATTTTCATTGATTCTGAAACCATCAACACAAACACAATTCACTACTTCACTCATTTTGTGACTAAATGACGCAAAGAAATTGTAAACTTTAGTCTTTGTACATGCATATTTACTGATGTGAGTCTATTATCTTCAAAATCATAGATGTCACAATAACAACATCAACAACATGGGCAGCCAATAGTTTTTCAGCAACTCTATAAAGTTCTGGCTTATCAAGCATACACCTGTTATAAATAGCTACTGGTGATAAAAGTACACAGGAGAACATCACACTAAAAATGGTCTGCAATTTTCATGTATAAACTAATTTGATGAATAGTACACATGCATTTTAAGAACCGAGCAACTATGGTTTGTAAATCTTAGTGGGTCTCCAAATTAAAAAGTGGGAAACAATGCTAAAAGCACAGCGGTTGATAAAAGTTATATACAACTGTTTTAGTTTGTTTTTATTATTCTTCGCCGCTGGCTCCTGTCTGGAGTATTGAAGAAAACAATCAGGGTATTAACAAAGAAAGACAAAGTATAAAATACTTTTCTTCTTTTTTTTTTTTTTTAAATGAATATGCTCTTGTAAGTTGGACTCCGTTATTACCAAAACTAGAAATTTGGCAACTTCAATCATGAGGAGATTTATTTTGTGTTTTTTACTGAGTTACTAATACTTATAATAATAATAATAAATCAAATTATATATCACTTTTTACAACACTAAGTTAATATCTAAATGTTTTGTTCTAATTTCCATCTGCAAATATTCAGAAACAGACTTTCTAGCCATATAACAAAAAAAAAAAAAGTACCTAAACTTTCTACAAACAGTAAATGGACTGAGCTTATATAGCACAATTTATGCACCCATGGAGCCCAAAGCACTTTACAATTCCTCACATTAACCCATACCCTCATACACCAGTAGGAGGCTGCTGTATTGGCTACTTTCAACCAATAGCCTATACTTGTAGTTCACTTCTTCTTTTAGTAGTTTAATGGTGTTATCATGGTTTGGGTGGAAGGCATGTGCTGCATAGTGACAATTCTAAAAAGTAAAGCCCTAAAAGTATTTCTTACACAATTTCCAAATAACATTTTAATATATAGTTAACATTTCCTAAATGTATTTATCACAATGTATTAAAAATATTCTCTGAATTTTCCCATTATCAGTTTAACAGATGTATTTTTATTTATTTAATTTACCGATAATGAAGATGTTCATAAATTCAAAGATTATTAAGATAATTCATGAGCATGCTAAATCACTTACTGAACATAGCAAACATCTATAACCACTGTCATTTGTTACATTATTGTTGGTGAATCAGTGCTGTAGAAAATGACAGTGTTTCTGGAGACTCAGGGGTGTCTACGTGTCTATTTAACAATGATGAAAAGCTGAGAAACTTCAAATGTGCCTGAATTATTTCTAAGTATTTATAGGATTGATAATTGAAAACCTATTAAACATGTCAGATCTCAAGATGCTTTTGGTTTGCTTAGATGTTTGAGTGTTAAAATTCAAATTCACAATACATTAGTACAGTGAACCCCATGTGAGAGCCAGTGTTCTTGGCCCTGTGTGTCTGACTACCTGTTTGAAGCAGAAGGGCATCGTAAGTACGCTCACTCCGACGATGCTGTTCACCACATTCATGATGAGACCCCAGTTGGACGCCGTCATTATGACCCGGTATTTCAGTCCGTCTCCTTTAGTCCGTGATTGGCTGTCAGACACGGTGAATGGAGCTACCGTTTGCCGAAAATGACCAAATCTCTCCGGTCTAAAATTGCTCAATTCTGTGGGTGTATGTGTGTTTTTTTCCTGCGAAGTTCAACCAATGACGTGGCGCTCTGTGAGGGAAAAATACCACTCATTTCAACATTTGACACACTTTTCAACCCTACTCGTTTCCTTACAACGCCACTAACCAGAAACATAGGGGGAAAAAACATACGAATATAACGTCCCTAAATAGTTAACGGACGTTTTAACGTGTGTTAAAGCTTTTAGCTAGCATGCTAACATTATAATCAGTTTAATTACTCACCTCTTTGCGCCCCACGTCTCAACTCTCGTTTACGTTATCATGGGTAATATCGCGACATTAAACGATCATTCACTGCTGAAAGACTGCATATATGCGTGTTTTTGCTACAGATTTTTCGGAAACTCCGTCCAAGATAATAACAACTCCAACCTGGCTGTTTTTCAGAAAGCGTATCCAGGAAGTAAACTTCACAGTCGATGAGGTGATGGGAGACAACACCGCCTCCTGGTTTCGACACGGGTGAAATTCTTGTGCTCCCACTAGTGGCCACTCACTGTTCACAGCAGAAGTAAGACGAGGTTTGTCTTACTCTCTTTTATTTTCTTCCACAACTTTTTTTTATTTTTATTTTTATTTTTATTTTTATTTTTATTTTTATTTTTATTTTTATTTTTATTTTTATTTTTATTTTTATTTTTATTTTTATTTTTATTTTTATTTTTATTTTTATTTTTATTTTTTAAAACCACTATTCTTCCAGATTCATAGGTCATACCTCTTTCAGGATAACCATATAAAGAACAGGTATGAATGTTTCTCCAGATGCTTCAGGGATCAGGAAAAGGGAAACAGACAACAGGGATGTAAGGGGCAGAAAGTGTGACAGGGATCAAGAAAGGACTAAAACAGAACAGGCGAATGTTGATGACGTAAAAAGAAGAAAATAGTTTGTGCACCTGGAACTCTGCTGCAAATAGTTTCCGACTATTTTCCAAGGCTGAAATGCCTGCCCGATGCCCTCTCGGATACATGTCCATTGTGTTGTTTGATCAGGAAAGAGAAAAAGGAGCTTGGGTTTGGAAGTGGGGAGGGGGTTGACCTCGGAGCTTTTACCCCAGCCGGGTGTGTTTTCCCTGGAGATGGAGCATTTTCAGAAACAGGGATGTAGTCGAATCTTAAGAGGCAGGAATATAATATAATATAATATAATATAATATAATATAATATAATATAATATAATATAATATAATATAATATAATATAATATAATATAATATAATGTATTCCTGTTTCCATAAAGTATTTATAGAAAAAGTATCAGCCAGACCTCTATCTCTACATATAATATTTTATTATTTACTTTACCCTTTAATTTTGCTTTTTCAATTAGTCATTAATATGCAATTACACAATTACAATAAAAAAGAACAGTTTTCATGCATCAGTTCAGACTCACTATCTGACCTAATTGATGCTATTCAGTCTCATATGTTATTAGTATTACTATTTCAAAGTATTCCCTGATTTTCTTTTGTTTAGTGTACTTTTTTCTTATCATTACTAATATTTTTGGGCAGTTCTCTTACTTAGGTTGCTAGGTCATTCAGGCCCACTTCTGTTTTATATTTTTACCTGTCATTGTTTATTATTGCTGCTGTCAAGCACTTTTCCTGGCCTGCTTTTATGTATAATATAAATAGTTTATTGTCATTATGTGTGCATGTGTGTAGGAACGTGCATGTGCATATGTGTGTGATCAGAGAGGTTAAGACAGGAAAACCCTGGCCATTGTGCGCCAGTGACCCCTCAAAATCAATGTGACATACTGGTTGATTGGCTGGAGGGTCCTGTCTCTCTACACCTAATCCTTCAAGGTAGACCCTCGGCCAGCCCTGCTGTGCCTGTGAGTGTGTGTATATGTGGATGTATATATGCTTGTATGTGTGTCTTTCTGCACCTAATCCCTCAAGATAGACCAAGGGCCATGGGATGGGGTATTAGTGCAGTTACAGGGGGTCATGCTCTTGTGTGTGTGTGTGTGTGTGTGTGTGTGACAGGAGGAAAGAGAGCGCTTGAGTGCTAGTCCACAGTAGTCCAATTAGACTGCAGAGCACCTATATATTTCTATGAGACCCAGTCATCTGTGGAAATAGTAGTGGGTATTAGGGTGGAATGGGGAAGGGGGGGGGGGGGCAAATTTTAGGGCAGATTTGGTCGGATAACCCAGTTGGGGCAAAATTAGACGCAGGCATCTGGATTTGACCCCGGGCCCTCACCGTGACCCCTGGGTCACTCAGGGGTCACGGGGCACAAAGCAGAGCACTGACCCTGCACAGGTCAAGCATGCAGGCGGCTGAAAGGACGCCTTTGTGGGGCCTGGCATGCACACTATTTCCCATGAGCACCAGGGGACTGTGTCTGCCCAGGAAACTGGACCAGAGAGTAAGCCAGACAAGGTGTGCGTTTCTGTGTGTGGATGGAAACCATAATTGATTTTTGTTTATATTTCTGCTTGTTTACCTTATGATTATCACAGACTAGAGGTCATTTTTTATCCTGATTTTTATTTGCATTTCTTGGTATGTGTTTGTTTGTTTTCTGTGCATTACGGGGCAGACTTTGGAAGAGTACTGTCAGGTGAAAAGCTTCTCCAATCCCTGCAGTAAGTCCAGTTGAAGGGTCACATACTCCTTGATGATTAAAAAATTCAGTCCGCTTTGGGCTTAGAAACCTTTTTCAAATCTAGTCCTGCTTTTCTGAGCTCCTTAAAAGTTGACATTTTTGAGATACATGATTTTGACTTGTGTTTATGTTTGTATGTGTCAAGGAGAGATATGGCTTAGATTTTTAGGTATGCCTGTGGTCGTTGCTTGTGTACATCTGTTAGCGCCTCCTTAATGAGCGCATGCATGCTGCCTCTAGTCCTGTGTGTGGCCCTCTGAGAGGGAGAGAGGAGCCCTCTGCTCCAGTAATCACATTTAATTACGTACCAGCATTAGATGGCCTATGAATAGGGTTTTTAGGCAGGCCTCTTACACAGAAATTGGCTGCATCCAGCTGAACATTGCTCACCTTTGTCCTGCCCGTCCCACTATATTCTATTAAGACTTTGTCTTTTGACCATCAGCAAAGCACTATGGGCTAGCACTAACAACTGCTGGACTAATGCTACACATTAAAAAACTACAGGGTAAAGGGAACAATAGACGTTTTCTTGGCTGAACGGCTTGCGTCTGCCCCATTAATGAAGCAAATGGACCACACATTAGACTACATCCACAATTACGTAGCACCTAGAATTGTAGATAAAGGATGTATAGTCTCAAGAAAATCCTCCTCGTCTGCTTATCTGAGGTTTAGAGAAAAAAATTGTGGGGGCTTCTTTTGGAGAGTCGAAGTGGAATTTACTTTGTTAATCTCCAGGGGGGTTCTCACACTGTGAAATCAATTTCTAAGCAGAGCATTTTAAGATGACGTGGGATTTCGTTTTGCAGAAAAGGAGATGCCAAGTCGCCATCTGTATGGCTCCGTTCTGTACGCGTCAATGTGCACTTTGTGTTTATATGTTAATACCGGCATTAATCACTGTGTTTACATGCAAGAAGACTTCTGTTCATACTCAGATAACCTGGTTTTGGTCAACACATGTAAACATCACAACTCATAGAGATTACCCCATTCTAAACATGTTACTTAGGCATGAAAACATAAGTGTTTTCACATCATTAACCCTTGCAAATGAGCACAATATACTGTACATTAAATGTTAAGCATTATTATACTTTGTGTGCAAGTGTAGACTATATGAGGGACAGAGGGAGAGATCATTTACATGGAACACCTTTACCATCTATATACTGCTTCATTAATTATTCCTTGGTGTTAATTCAAGTTACACAGATTCCTGATAATCCTCTCAGCACTTCCAGTGTTTATGTGTGTAATTCCTATTTCTACACTAAACTAGAAAATATCTCTCAATTTTTCTGTTTCTCACATCACTGTGCGCACACACACACACACACACACACACACAGACATGCACACACACGCGCACACACACACACACACACACACACACACACACACACATACACACACACACAGACACACACATGTCATGTTTGAGATAGCACCCAAACTGACCATAAATCCAGGGTGTTTTTAAAAGGCCAGACTCATAAAGAGAAGAGGTGATGGACCTCACTGATGGGTCACTGTGGTCCCCTTCTCATCATATACAGTACACCCACTCACTCACAAATACCGCTGGAATCTAATTGCATATACTCAAGTAAAAACATGAGACAGCTCTACTTATATGAGTATTTTGCGTTCATGCAAATTCATAATTTTCATTTCACAATTTTTGTCTGACAGCTTTCGATCATTCTTCCCCTTCCTATCCCTCCACATTTCAAGGAGACAATGTCATGTATGTTGATATTGTGTTAAATGTTTGTAACAATAGGAAGAGATGTGTGTTAACTCACCTTCCTGATACCCTGTTAAATTATCTGGAAAATGTATTGTCATAAAGCTAAAAACAGGCCTGACATTTTTGAGAAACGTGGTTCTCACAGGCTTGTAACATAGAAAGGTCTTATAGAATATGATGCACTGCTGTAGATGAAAGGATAACAAATGTGATCAAGTATTTCAAATGAACTGCAGTCATAATAAAATGGAATGTAGCAGTAATATTTATCCAAAAACAACATAAGCACTGACAGGAAGCCTTTTACTGCACAATGACTACTCTGACTTGTCATACTTTTAGCACACTTTGCTTTGACATACTTTTCCTCAAGCAAGGTTCTAAATGCAGAACCACAGAAATAAAGGATCTGAATACTTTGTCCACTATATATACATATATAATATACGACCACATGTATACAATGTAGTCATAAATGGCACAAAGAAGCATAATAAGACACTCAGTGCTTCACATCTGCACATTGCACATACATCTGTACGCATAGGAACATAGTATGCACTGACGATTGTAATGTACAGTTCTCACACCCATGCATATGTGCATTAACACGCACATACACACACACACACACACACGCATGGTGAATGTGTTGTGAATGGTGTATTTGACTGGAACAGAATGACTGTGGGGATTCATGCTGGCTTTCCTCTATTAAACTCTGTAATAAGGCTCACTGTGTATGGGAGTGCTGACATCCCTGCCCACCTCAATGATATACGGCCTGTGTGTATGCGAGTGTGTATATGAGTGTATGTATGTATGTCTGTGTGTATGTGTGTGTGTATATGTAGGTGGGTGGGTGCGTACATGCTAAACTCTCTACCTGTTCCCAATGATCTATAGCTCCAGGGGATTTTATATACCATATACGAACATTTGTGTGCATTTGTGTGTGTTTAAATCAATGTTTGCGAGTGAGCGTATCCACATGGGCGTGCAGCTGCATGCTTCACAGCCTCGGTTTGGGGTTTGGCACACAGAAGGAGGGAATTCCTTCAGATTCGGACCAAGACAGAGGAGGGTCTCACTGGTGACTCCAAAAACTGCTGCGAACCTTGGACTGGGGGAGTGATAATTTACAGTCTGAGTGGGCTGCAACTGAAGGGGGCTCAGTAAAGTGGTGGAAACGGTCCGGCCCGTATATCTCCCAGTAATTGACGGCGCATGAGCCCTTCTGCAGAGTTCAGAGCCAGAAGAGACGCTGTTATCCCAGGTTCTCCTCAGGCTCCTCCACTGTTCGTTTTTCTTTGGCTGTCTGCGGCCGCTCGTTCAGAAACAGGCCTTTCATTTGAGACTCTGCTTTATATGACTCTCTGGTGCCAGCAGCATCATTAGGATTTTAGGAGTGGCACTTATCACATGAACAGCTAAGTCCTCACCCAGCAAATATTAAGATCATTCCTTCTTTTTTTTTCTCTCTCTCTCTCTCTCTCTCTCTTTTTTTAAATGCTGCTGATTTATTACAGACAGCATCCTTCATAAATGTAAATAGGCTTGAAAGATATCGTTTGTAACAGCCTCGATTACATAACTTTAATACAATGTTTGTTTTCTGGGATGTTCTTAAAAGTCTGTATGTGCAAAAAGAGAAGCATTTTCCCACCAAAAGGATTTCACTAAGGAGTCATGACAAGAAACAGACAGTGGTTTGTAATTAACCCTTTCATGTGTCGTGGACAGTGGACATCTATTCTACAACTGTTCTCTGGTATATTCATGGGTTTCATTGTTTACACTTAAGCACCATTCCATACACTGTAATTGATACCATTACTGTGAATTTACTTTGATAAATCTGATCTGCACTCACATGTTTGAGTGTAAATCAACTGCTAATTGTTATTACACTGTAATTAACAGTTTTATTACAGAAAAAGGGATTTTCATATATTATATCCACAAAGTGAGTAATAACTAGTATTAGATTATGGTAAAATATGAGAAAACATCAGATTAGCTGCATTAAAAATGTTTTTATTTCATAGTTTTCACACAGTTTGTCATTTTTTGATATTGTATTTGAAATACGTGTTTGTTTGCTTCAAATATTGAACATATGGTGTCTAAGTGGATATTTTTGCAAGTCCAATGAAAATAGGTTCATTTAAAAAATACATACAATTAAATACAATATAGATACAAATATATTATTACAAATGTTAAACATTATCAGTTGCTATATTTGTAGTTGCCTCCACTGCTACCGGTGCCACAATAATAATACTAGCAAATTAAACTACTGACATTATTATTATTATTATTATTATTATTATTATTATTATTATTATTATTATTATTATTATTATTATTATTATTATTATTATTATTATTATTATTATTATTATTATTATTATTATTATTATTATTATTATATATTTCCATGCTGTTATTATCATGATGACAGTAATTATCGTTTTCCCCCTCACTCCCTCCTCTATCTTTCTCCCCTCTTCCCCTTTTCCCTTACACCACTAATCAATCCATATTGTTTTGTTGCTCTTTACATTTAGTATATTTTCATTGTAACTTGATATTGTCACTTTTGTTGTTTGTCATTAGTTTGTTGTTGTTTCTAGTTTGTTTGTTTGTTTTTCCCCCGCCTGATTCATGTCTTGTTATTTTTCATTTACAGTCTTTTTTTAACACCTAAAGAGGAATAAAAACAGTTATGAAAAATTCTTAACTATAGTAATCATAATTTATGCATGAAAGGGTTAATAATTGTTGGCCAAAAAAAGGTTTTCTGTTTAAATGTTCTTATGATAGTTTCTAAGTCTTATATGGTCTAATATTTGGCAGTGTTAGCAGAGAACTGAACATGGATTACATGGATTTATCACTTATCTGAAAAGTCTTGCTCCAGTGTTACTAAAGGATCACACTGGAATTTAAATGGTGTTTACTAATGATAGACTGATATATTGGCAGGCAGATATGTCAGGCTGATATTTCTGTTTTGTTTTTCTTGTATTGGTATCAGCCTGTTGCATTGGCCATTATGTTCTTTTATTTGCTTTGATTTACTGACAGGGAAAAGTTCACAACACCTCCATATTCTTGGGAATGCTGCTGTTCACACTGGGAAAAAATGATGTATATTTTTTGGTGTAGTATTTTTTAATTAAGTTAACTGTCACAATTTTTTATTTTCTGATTGTAAGTAAAGAAGATTTTCTGACATTTGTCATCATTTCGAAAAGAAAAAATAAACACTATTGGGTCCAAATATCAGCTTAGAAATATAAACACATCTGTATCATTCCCCAAAAATCTAAATTACATCCATTTCTCCAGAATACAACAAAAAGTACAGTGTGTGCAAAGGTTTTAGGACACTAGTATCATTCATTCATTCATTTATTTTTCATTTATTTCAATTAAACAACACAACTAACATGCGTACAGCAGTATCCAACAACCCAAAGAATACAAAAAAAATACATGCAAGACCAAAAATGTAAATAAATATGTCCCTGCTTAAAAAGGAGTGGAAAGAAGAAAATAAAACTTGACAATCATGACAGTATTAGAATGTATGGCTGCAGTTCTCAACTCAAATATAGAACAGTGTTCCAACAAGAATTTCATAAAGGTATTTTGTATTTATTTGGACCTTTCTTTGTCATTAACTTGTCTTGAAATGTTCAACACAGATATTATTATGTTCTCATGTTCATTCAACCCA
>CM035801.1:18170614-18197604 GCA_020466265.1 Siphamia tubifer | reverse complement strand
CAAATGTTTTACCCCATCTCTTATCATTCCAAAAACACATATTTGGTAACCTTGACTTTTGACCTACATTCATCAAAGTCTAATTCTGGACCACCTCGCACCTTTCTAGAAAATTTAATGGAAATTGGTCACATAGATTTTGCGTAAAGTTATTGACAAAAAAACAAACCTAAAGGCAGACAGATAAAAAATGAATAAATAAATAAACCAAAGACAATACCCTTGTCTCCCCTTTGTGGGGCAGGGTAATAATTACAGGAAGGGGAAGACCTCTGCTGGTGAATATTACCATCCTAAAGGTTCCAGAAATTTAAGTACACAATATTTAGTCAGCTCATGACCCAAAAAGACTAAATGTTGCTTCTCCCAACATTAATAAATTATCATAAGTTACTAAAACATTTACATTTTTACTTATTCTTCTACTTTCAACTGAATAAATTCACTTTATTCACATTCATAATAAGGCTTTTTAGATGCTTACAGCTAACAAAATAGCAATTTACCTGAAGCAAACTATATATATATATATATATATATATATATATATATATATTAACCTATGGAAGGAAACACATTGTTTACTTAATTCTCAGTTATGTCTATTACTGTTAACTCTTACTCTGTACAATTACTTTGGATGTGTGTTCAATGGGTGTATTTTAACCCAATAAATACAATTACAAATATTACAACCTTTCACCAGAGTGTGAAAATGATATCTAGTCATGTCTAGTCATTTTCTTATGAGTAATGTACACAAATGAATTAATGGAGAGTAAGATCACTCATTTGGTGAAAAACTTTCAGGTGTGACTGCATCACTAAAATTATAAAAAATAAATTCAATAGTGAGAATAGTAGCGTGTTATGACTATAGATTGAGATGAATAATGTTCCAGGTGTAGTGCTCCCAGCTACACTTTTCAGCTGCACTGTCAATAGTTTGCAGTGTCCTTGAACAGCTTAAACAGCTTGTGTGTGTGTATGTGTGTGAGTGTGTGTTTGTATGAGTGTGTGTGTGTGTGTGTGTGTGTGTGTGTGTGTGTCTGTGAACACTAAGACTGGTCCTGCCAGGTTTCCTTTCCTCCCGCAGGTACACTGTATCTAATCAACCAAACCTCGTTGATGCTGGCTCTGTGGAAACATTATCTATTACTCTTAGTTTGTTCAGTTTCTGCCTGCATTGGTCTTAAAGGCTTATACTGTTTATTTTAGTAACAGCTGATGATAAATTCTGAGCTGAACACACTTCATCTGGCGAAGCAAGCAGCCAGAACCTGTACTGGCATACCCTGCTAGACCAAAACAAATCATATAATCAAGAAAAGTCTGACATAAAATGTGGAATGCAATGAAATGAAACAACATTCAGACAATTTCAGACACAGACGACCATTTTTATTCATTTATTTACATTTCAGTTTACAGTATCAGTCATGTCAAAGCTAATGTTCAACATAAGAAGCATAATCAGCAGCTTTCAAAAAGTTTTGCAGCTCAAAAGCTTCCATTCAGTTATAGTGATATTATTAGAGCTGAGTGCATCATCACATCATAGCCACTGATCATATTATGCTAACATGTGGGAGCAAAGGCCATAGTCAGGGAAACGACATGGAATGAATGTCTAGAATAACATGGCTAAAAGAAACTTGCAAAAAAATAAATAAATAAAACTATAAAATAAAACAATATTCATATTATTCATTGACTCTTTATGCCACAAAACTCATGAATCCCAGCTAACCCTTTGTTGGTCAGCTCAACCGTTTGGTAGAGGTAACTTTGAATCCTGATATGTCATCTATATGTAAGTTCTTTGACACCAAACGTCTTGGGCAGTCAATGATATATTCAGGCCATGCTAGGTATACCACCAAAGAAGAAGATCATAACCGTGACAACACATCTGCTTTGATCTTTTCTTTTGGACACAAACTTGCAAGCAAGCTCAATTTTTTTTTTTCATTTTATTAACTTTTACAGAGTCTGTGTTACATAAATAATCCTCATCAGAAATACTTTGGTATTCATGTAATCATGCTGAACCAAACGGTAGAGATGATAGTAAAGGGTCATGAAATGCTAATGCTAATGCTAATAACTAATGATACAAACACAAAGAGTTAATCCATCTAATTTGAACCAAGTCACAAATTATGTTTGTAAGATTGGTAAAGGAGTAATGTTTGAGTTTTAATAATTTAGTAAAAAAAAAAAAAATATATATATATATATATATATATATATATATATATATATATATATATTATATATATATATATATATATATATATATATATATATATATATATATATATATATATAATGTTTTATGTTATGATAGTCCCTGTGTGGTGGAAAAAAGCCAAAACTATATATTTTTATTGTGACCAACAAAGGGTTATTCCTGCGATTAAAAAGAGGCCTCAAAGTTTTTCCAAAGTGCAACTTGTCAAAAAAAGCTGAAGCAGTGCATGTTGGAGAAACAATGCAGTTGTGGAATGGAATATGACATTTATTGCCTGAAATGCATCCTGGGTGTTGCAGTCAAATATAAGGCTCCAAATATTGCACAACATTTTAGCCTTTAATCTGATGAAAATGAGACAGAAGCACAGAATTCATAATAAACCATGCTGGTTTTGTGGATTTGCCAGTCTATAAATGATCATAGTACACATGTACTGTTGGCAATAATATTTTTTTTTTGTTTTTTTTTATCAAAGTCATACATTAGTTATACATTCATTCATATAGGCTGGTACAACTGATGTCTACAGAAAGATGGTATTTACTGCTCACTCATCCTTTCTATGGCTCTCTCTTATTCTTCAGATATTTTGGTTTGTAAGGAGTGAATGATGGTGAAATGATATTTGATGGTGAGGGTTGTTGACAGCTGTGAGCACCAAAGACAACATTAGTACGAATGTTTATGAGAAATACTGGATACATTCAGTGTCACCTGAACCTGAGGTTTTAGACCTGCCTGAGTTACATTTCAATAGACTGATATCAGAGAAGTAAATAAAATTAAAATTAAAATCTTATTAATGTAACTGGAGGTCAGTATGTATTAATTGCGCCTGGTCAAATATTATTACTGATGTGTAGAAATAAATAATATAAAATTAATGTAGACAAATGTAGAATAAAAAGAGGAATATTGTCAAAAAACAAAATGATCCCAGCTCAGTATACATAAAAGTTGGAGGGTCACTGTTGAATGTTATGTGTTGATTAATACCCATTGATTAACCCTTTGATACAATAATTATGAGAACCTAAGTCAAGATTTTTTTCCTAAGTGTTTTATTCCTCTTTAGGCGTGAAAAAACAAAAGAAGTTACAAAAATATCCACTTGGCTGTGTTTAAGCTTTGAAGCAAAGAAACATGTATTTAAAATTAAATATCAGAAAACTAGGAAATAACATTTTTAATGCAGTCTTTGTTTGAGAAGACTGTTAATTATAGTCTAATAACAATAAGCAATTGATTTATATGTTAGTGCAGATCAGGTATTAAGAACAGTAATAGTATGAACTGATTGATATGGAACTAAAACAACAAAATCCATGAATATACAAGAAAACAACTGTAGAATAACTGTCCACTGTAGTGACCAGTATGCATCAAAGGTTTAAGCATGAGGTTTGTTGGTATTTGCTGTGTAAAATTTTCATTATAAACCAATATGTGTACTGAAATGTTATTAAAAAATAAAACTATTCAAGCACTCTGAAACTGGAAAATAATAAATATCCAATCACTGTAATAAGGATGAAAATGTGCTGACTTTGGTTTTGATAAGTTTAGATTTGATTATTGATGTTATTTTTTGATGGTGTTCTTTCTTGCCCTTGCCAAACAACAGTGTTCACTTAATATGACAATATTAGAGGGAACATTTTGAGTCATTTTGCATATTGAGTAGCATGTATCTACCCATTAGCCACATATGTTTTAATTGTTGCCTTGGTGAGAACTGAATATGCAGCCACACAGTCCTGTGAAGCTGTGATGTCATGAACGGCAGGTGCTGAATCCATTTAGGCTGAAGAGAAACGAGAAAAAAAAAAAAAAAAAGGCTATTAAAAACCCTGACTCATCATAAAATAGGAGGGAGGTAGAGAGATGAGTTAGAGGTGAAGACCAGGACTGTTAGTCAATTTTTCCATTAAGCCAAGGTTGTCTGTTTGAAAGGAAAACAAGTGTGGATGTCACTTTAGGCCATGGTGACAGTGAGACGGCCTTTAGCTGAGGCTAGGTGATGTGGTAGAAAGACTGCATTTGAATACCATTGATAAAACAGCACCAACTAATTTAATATTTATGTGTATGTTTATCAGATAGACTTTTTTTTTTTTTTTACTTCAGTAGAAGTATGAAATAAGCAACTGGTAAAGGTAAAATAACCTCTAAAAGAATTTGTTTACTGCAATAAAAGAGAGGAAGTACAGGTTCTGAAATGTATTATAACCCCCCCCCCCTCAAAAAAAAAAAAATTGTGAATTTCACTTTCTCCAAACCATTTGTGTGCAAAGATAGTCTAAATTTTTACTTGTTTAATCTTGCTTTCATTTTGCTGAACTCAGATTACACACATTTGGATTTAATCAACATGAAATCAATATAACATATATATATATATATATATATATATATATATATATATATATATATATATATATATATATATATATATATATATATGAAAAAAGCAGTAATGAAAAATAATATAAGCAGTAAATCGGGGTGTTTTAATCTTGTTTAGTCTTGTCACGTATATTATGATATTTTCATCTTGCTGTTTGTTATTTCATCTCCATCTTGTTTCTGTTTCTGTTTCTTTATGTTTCACACCATTTAATAAAAACGAAGTGTGTTCATATGCACTGGAGCCACACCAAAATAAACACAAAAATCATGAAATTGGTGACTACAGATGTGCTTTAAATGTTATCTATCATTATTTTATTTGACTTTAGTTTCATGTCATTATCACTGTTATTATTATTATTATATAATTATTTGTTATTTGCACCACAGGATACATCGAAAGGTTAATTTTACTGTGTGTTATTCTCCCATCCATTTGGCTGAATCAGAAGTTAATGAAATTAATGTAGAAAGTAGGGATATTTTTGTTAAAGTGTACCTTGTGTGTGTGTGTGTGTGTGTGTGTGTATCACAGTTCCAGGTCTGCCTCGGTGACATGGGTGAGGAACAGGCAGGTCTGGGACAGATACAAATGCTCTGGCCTACAAAGTGCAGTCCAGCCCTGCGTCGGCAGAGAAAGGGTGTAGTTATGAGACCGAGAGTTACTGAAATACTGAAAAAGACAATTCTTTTCCAAGGCTGAGAAATCATCTTCCCACTCCAAGCCTGCAGGAAAAAAGCAAACCACATAATTAATAACAGTGAAATGTTAACAGTAACTTTAATGTTTGCTGAAGCCTGCAGCACCTCGCCCTGATCTTATTACACTATCAGAGGCTTTGGCCTGAAATAGTTCATGTGAGATTAAAGCCTGTGTTTACCCACTGTCAGCTCAGGTTCAGTGTATAACAAAACTATATAAATCATGCAAAAATGTTCGAGTATTACCACTGTCATCAAATGTGACGTCTGACTGATGGTAGGAATGGGAGCTTTGCAGGGATGGTGTGGAACCACTGGGGTCAGGGTCAAGTTCCAACGTGGGACTGTCCTAAAAGAATAATGGTTGCAGTCAATGGAAACTCAGATTATGTGAACAAAGTCACCAGGTAGTTCTTCATCATCAGTAGTTTTACAGTGCTGAAATTGTGTTAAAGGAGTGATATTTTGCTTTTTTAAATGGAACTATGCATTGTCAAACATTTTGCTGTGGTCTACATGAACTGTAAATGTTTGGGTCTGAATTCTTCATTAATTCAACTGCACAGATCATATGTTGAATGCTGCTGTTGTCACGAAGGAATCAATAAAGTACTTGTATTGTATTGTATTGTATTGTATTGTATTGTATTGTATTGTATTGTATTGTATTGTATTGTATTGTATTCTATTCTATTTTGAGCGATGTCCCTTTAAATACTAATGAGACATTTCACACCCCACCCCCTGCAGGTTTTTGATAGTGCTGCTCTGTCACTTGTGTTCATTAATTCAACCATCAACTGAACATTGTAGGTAATCATCTCAAAGTTTGGAAAGATTTTAAGTATGGACTACCTGACAAACTATTATGTCATACTCTGAAAAATGTACTACAGAAATCTTGACCTTATATGTGCAAATGTTGTGCCGTAACTAATTATAGACAGGAAAAATTAAGGTGGAATTAAAACGATTATATAATTCCACTTGATTTTTGCTGGAATTAATATAAAGACAGGCCTTGCATAACCCCTGGAGGTTTAAAATTCAAACTTTACTGTTTGTTTGGTTCCACATACACAAATAAATGAACCAAAGACTAGTAAAAGTAGATTTAGGAAAATATGACCCCTTGAATATTACATAACAAAATATAATAAAATGTGGCCAGGACTCCCTTGGAAAAGAGGTTTTTCATGTCTTTGGGATCTTTTCTCCTGGTTAAATAAAGTTGTTTTTTTTTTTATCAAAAGTGATACATTTTCAATAGATAATGCAATTTTTTTTCCTTTTAGAGTGAGTTGCATTTTGTGACATGAAAGAGCCTCATTATAATAGTAAAAAAAAGTTAATATATATTACAGTGTTTATTACAAATATATTCTAAAGCTTATGATGTTTTCATGGAGAACCCTTTCAAATGACTATTGCAGTCTGGATCTAAGGTCACGGCAAAATGATTTGATCAGGTGGGGTTTTTTTCATGAAAGCAGATTATTTATAGTCATTTAAGCAACTGGAACAAAAATACCAAGCTTTTGCTCTTGAACCAACCTTGGTTGTAGTCTGCAGATTCCCATATAACATATGTTGTCCCTCAGCCAAGTGTAATATGTAGGAAGTGTTATGTTACATGTACAAAGATGTGTTTTGTTTGCTTGATTATATATTATATATCATAACATATTATTCCATACTTTCACATTTTATCCGCAAATGCTATCATTTCATATAATATGTATAAAATTAACCACCTCATATAATGTATAACAATGCATTTGTTTGCTCTGTCAAGGAGGTTATATTTTCACCAGCATGCTTTTGCCTGTCAGTCATCTATGCCTTGTCTAGAATGTTGGAAGCCCAGTGTATGTACTGTAGTAGTGCTTTACTGCAACCAGCTCTACAGGAAACTGGAGTTCATTGTTTACACCAGGAGTGCTCAATCCTAGTCCTTAAGAGCTACTATCCTGCATGTTTTAGATGTATCCCTCTTCAAACACACCTGATGGTCATTATCAGGCTTCTGCAGAACTTGATGAGAAATGTATCATTTGAACCAGGTGTGTTGGAAGAAGGATACATCTAAAACATGCAGGATAGTAGCTCTCAAGGACTAGGATTGAGCACCCCTAGTTTACACACATCCAATATGAACAGACATATAGTTGAGGGAATTTTGTGCTGCTAGAGAGATGGCATCCAACTGTTATAATACATCTATGCTATGTTTAGGGTCGTATGTGCTGCACAAAACATTGTACTCTGGTGACTAGTATGAACAATCTCATCTATATCAAATAAATTCACATATATTGAAACAATAAAAATGTATATAAAATGAACTCCAAAGTAGCTGCCATGGTTATGATGTAGATGGTTATGATCAGCCTGTCATCCAGCTCTGCAGATGAATGATAATGACCGTCAGGTGTGATCAAAGAGGGACCAGGGTTGGGAAACTCTGCTGTAGAGAATAACCTGTAGTTGTCCATATGTAGCCTAACCCAGGGGTCCTCAGGGTCCACTCTCCTGCATGTTTTCAATGTCACCCTGCTCCAATACACCTGATTCAAAGCAGTGGATTGTTGTCAGGCTTCAGCAGAGATGGTTGAGCAGCTGATCATT
The DNA here is from genome assembly GCA_020466265.1 of Siphamia tubifer. NCBI lineage: Eukaryota > Metazoa > Chordata > Actinopteri > Kurtiformes > Apogonidae > Siphamia > Siphamia tubifer. The sequence goes on along the minus strand of CM035801.1, from coordinate 18,189,608 downwards.
TGAATCAGGTGTGTTGGGGCAGGGTGACATCTAAACATGCAGGACAGTGGGCCCTGAGGACCAAGAATGAAGACCACTGCTCTAAGCTGCATGCAGTCTTTTCTCTGTGGTTGGCCTGGCCCTAGGGCCCTCTTTGTTGGCTCCTGGTCCTTGGAGGGGGTGTGGCTGTGGTTTTATGGCTGTGTTCATCACTCAGGTCACCCCAGTCTGTCTGCCATGGTCTCATCTCTTTTCTTTACTCTGGTGCTTTACTCTGCTACAGTCAGTGTAGTACAGTTAATGTACTATAATCACTCTAGTATATTCACTCTGCTACAGTCACTCTAATATAGTCACTCTAGTACAGTCAGTCTAGTACAGACGTTCTAGTACAGTCAGTCTAGTACAGACGCTCTAGTACAATCAGTCTAGTACAGATGCTCTAGTACAGTCAGTCTAGTACAGATGCTCTAGTACAGTCAGTCTAGTACAGATGCTCTAGTACAGTCAGTCTAGTACAGATGCTCTAGTACAGTCAGTCTAGTACAGTCAGTCTAGTACAGATGCTCTAGTACAGTCAGTCTAGTACAGATGCTCTAGTACAGTCAGTCTAGTACAGATGTTCTAGTACAATCAGTCTAGTACAGACGCTCTAGTACAGTCAGTCTAGTACAGATGCTCTAGTACAGTCAGTCTAGTACAGATGCTCTAGTACAGTCAGTCTAGTACAGTCAGTCTAGTACAGATGCTCTAGTACAGTCAGTCTAGTATAGATGCTCTAGTACAGTCAGTCTAGTACAGTCAGTCTAGTATAGATGCTCTAGAACAGTAAGTCTAGTACAGATGCTCTAGTACAGTCAGTCTAGTACAGTCAGTCTAGTACAGATGCTCTAGTACAGTCAGTCTAGTATAGATGCTCTAGTACAGTCAGTCTAGTACAGATGCTCTAGTACAGTCAGTCTAGTACAGATGCTCTAGTACAGTCAGTCTAGTACAGATGCTCTAGTACAGTCAGTCTAGTACAGATGCTCTAGTACAGTCAGTCTAGTACAGTCAGTCTAGTACAGATGCTCTAGTACAGTCAGTCTAGTACAGATGCTCTAGTACAGTCAGTCTAGTACAGATGTTCTAGTACAATCAGTCTAGTACAGACGCTCTAGTACAGTCAGTCTAGTACAGATGCTCTAGTACAGTCAGTCTAGTACAGATGCTCTAGTACAGTCAGTCTAGTACAGTCAGTCTAGTACAGATGCTCTAGTACAGTCAGTCTAGTATAGATGCTCTAGTACAGTCAGTCTAGTACAGTCAGTCTAGTATAGATGCTCTAGAACAGTAAGTCTAGTACAGATGCTCTAGTACAGTCAGTCTAGTACAGTCAGTCTAGTACAGATGCTCTAGTACAGTCAGTCTAGTATAGATGCTCTAGAACAGTAAGTCTAGTACAGTCAGTCTAGTATAGATGCTCTAGAACAGTAAGTATAGTACAGTCAGTCTAGTATAGATGCTCTAGAACAGTCAGTCTAGTACAGTCAGTCTAATACAGACGTTCTAGTACAGTCAGTCTAGTACAGTCACTCTAGTACAGTCAGTCTAGTACAGACGCTCTAGTACAGTCAGTCTAATACAGACGTTCTAGTACAGTCAGTCTAGTACAGTCAGTCTAGTACAGTCAGTCTGTGAAAAGCTGTTGTGTGGTTTTGTTGCTTGTATTGTCTGGGCTGTTGTGTGATGTTCTGTTCTGATTATGCTTTTTGTGTTTCTCATTTATTTATTTATTTATTCCCAGTTTTTGTTCTGGTTGATGTTGCTATTGTTGTTGCTACCATGGTTGGTATTGTTTCTAATGTTGATATCATCCTGTGAGGATATTTTGGCACATTTCTCCTTTTTTATGTGTGTGTTTTTTTTAACGCCTCCTTTCCTTCCTTATCAGGCCTGACATCAAAAGTCATAATAAAGTCAGTACAATACCAATGTGAGCATCATATATGTTATGAAGTCTCCCTTTGCAAAGCAAATTAACTCAGCATGAAAAGGCAGGCCAGACTAACATTCTGCTATTAACGATACTGTACAAGACAGGTTGAATTAATTAGTTAATTCATTCATTAAATTTAATAAGCTGCACATAGTAAGTGCTTACTCATAGATTTCTCAGATGATAATTGATGGATCTAATCAGTCAGGTGTATCTGTCTCCTAGTCTGTAAACTGAAAACTGAAAATTTGTATAAATTTATTTCTGACCCATTTTGAGGCTCTTCAGAGGCTCTGTAGTTACTATGGAAACACAATAATAAAACCCATGGAGTTGAATAAAAGTGTAAGGAGACATTTGGTTTGTGCTCAGTTAATGACATATTTTGCTGATAAAGTCACTTTTTTCTTCAGTTTTCTCTATTTCTGATATAGTAATCCTCCACTTTACTCTCAGGTTTTATGGGAATGATTAGTAAATTAAATAGAATCAAAATCCCTGAAATAAATCACAAAATACAGGAGACAATATGACAATAAATAGTGATAAATCACTTGTGAACAGTTAAATATAGAGAATAAATTATTGGGGAACTACCACAGATGTCACACTGGGTCCTTGTGAGTTAAAGAAGTAAGAACAAATCCAAATTGTAGTAAAAAAGAATAAAATGCCAGAGCTATTGTGAGATATTTAGATGTTATGATGAGAGTATTGCCCTGTATGAGTACTGTCTAGTTAGAAAATATGTTGACTTATATTAGTGACTGTGTTTAGGCTTTTGTAAAATTTATAAAAAAAAAAAAATACAAAAAAATACAAAATTAATTGTATCATCATATCATGACATACATATGAAATGTCACCCATAATAATTATATAGAGTAACAGGATGATTACCTGATCAAATAGGTAAACTATGACATCATCAGCAAACGACACACTCTTCCTCTTTTTCCTATTCCTTGTCTTCGTAGGTTGTTTCCTGGTTTGATCAGAGGTTTGATAGGATTCCACAGACAGGCTTTTAAGACTCCAAGTATTGTCATTGCTTATCAGTTCAGTCTGATGTTTGTTAAAAACATATGGTCTTTGGACAGTTGAGGTTTTCGATAGGTTCATTCCATTTATATTATTATTGTTGCGATGACCAGTAATTCTTGTACAGTCCTGTGATTGGAAAATGTCACAGAAAAGTCCTGATGGAATTTCTTCATTGCAGAAAACAATAAACCTGCTTTTCTGATTCATTGTCATAGTTTTCTGTGTGCCCCCCATGCTTAACCCCTTTGTGATCCAACTGAAAATGTCTGGAATATCGACAATAAGTTTCGTAGATGGAGCGTCCATCGGCCACTCTGGGGTCAAAGAAACTAGAGGGGTAAATGTTGACTGGTGTCCGGACCCCTCCAGGAGGCAACAGTGTCGAGCAGAGAGTGAGGACATAGACTGTGTTACTGCTCTGTTCATCCAAAAGTGAGGGGCTGCATTTCCTCTTAGCCCACAGATACAAAGACAGGTGACCGGCTGCAACTCCTCGTCCGCTTGGCTCATGTGACCTGCAGATACCCACAACTGAAGATCGTCCTTCCTGTGTGAACAATAGATGATAACCATATTGGACCATTAGAGCTGTTCTGTAATAAATTCAACCTGGTCACCCCTATGAATGCTCAATCTCGCCCCTATTTTGTGCCAATCTCAAGTTTCTATGACAACCCATTCTTGAATTAGAGCCAATAACGTGATTTTGACCTTTCTACTAAATGTGACCTTGACCTTTGACCTTTGACAGAGACATATCATGCTCTAACTCAATGAATACTTGAGGTATCATCATGAAATTACATGGGCATATACATATAGCTAATTTGTATCAGATTCAATGATCCATTTGAGTAAAGGTCAAAGGTCAAGGTCACAATTAACTAAAAGTTCAAAATCACATTAAAAAAATATGTAGCTTCCTTGGGACAATGTCTACAATTTGGATTTTTTGGGTTGTTTTTTTTACAAATTATAATGGAGGCTCATATCATGGAAATTGTTAGAAATATGAATATTGTTACTATTACTTTCAGTTCATTACTGTCAGTTTCGGGCCTGAAAACTGGAGCTTTTACTTAGATTCTCATTCGTCTTTAAATGTTTTTATGTCTCTTATTTTAATTGTCTTTTAATGCATCTTAATCATTTTAATTTTCTTATATGTTTTATGTAAAGCCCCTTGAATTTTCCTGGACATAAATGTGCTATACAAATAAATTTGCCTTGCCTATTGAGGACTGATGGGAAGTCATAGATGGACTTTCATGCATTTAGCTGAAATTTTCTCCAGTGAAACTAGCACCCACTTCCATTGGGAGACTGAACTCCTGCATCCAGACCACGGGTCTCTAATATAGTAGCAGAGCCTGACAAGCTCGCAAATTCAAACTTGTCAATTCTTGATAGAAAATGTCAATGAGATATAGGTGCATTGGTCCTATTTTTTTGTTATATCCTTCACTTTAGCTCCTTATCAACACCATTGTTAAAACCAATAATGAAAGGAAAGTTTGTAACATGTAATAGGATTGCAATTTTTTTATGATGTTAAAAATATCCTTATAAACACAATTTCATTTCAGTCTCTGCTTCATCTTCTTTTCGGTCAGTTATTTATAGAGGCCAGCCCTTTAGCATCTGTTAAATAACAGGATGCACTAAAACTGATTTGTCAGCCTTTGTCCATTGGATGAAGCAGCACACACACACACACACACACACACACACACACACACTCATGGACACAAACACATACGTTATTTGGCCACTCACTCCTGAGCCTGAATAAATATCGGGGCCCATCCATCCGAGCAGACAAAGACGCAATGGGAAACTTTTACCGCTCTGCAGTAACCAAGCAACCGCTAAAATGAGTGACTCAGGAAAGGAAGACAGGAGCTGACTCATAGCAGCTGTGACGTAAAGCATGAAAGAGGAGGCACATACTCAATACACACTACAATATGGTCTACCACACACACACACACACACACACACACACACATAGAAAAACACACATGCATGCAGTAGGCCGTGAAGCCTATAATCTGTGCTGTTTCAGGTAAATTAACACCTTATTGTGTAACAGGTGGAACAGGGGCTAAGGACAAGAGACAGATTAGAAAGACTTTACCAAACAGCCTTGGTACAAACAGACAGTGTGGAGTAGAATCACTGCATCAACCATCAAACATAGCAAAAGGATTCTAAATGATACCTTTTCTTGAGTCCCTTGGCTCGGCACCTTCGCCTATAAAACCAGTTTAAACCATCCAGTGAAACCACCAAAGATGCTCCACCTCTGAAGTACTTAAACTCTGCAAAGTCAAAGAGAGGAACATGCCATGAGTAGAAATCTACTGCACAAAAAACTTGCTGCATCATGATGCTGCAAAATGTGTTGCAACACGTAACCTCTATTCTGCAACATGCATGACAACAGTATATTTCTTGTCTTACCTTGCATTCTGCGAGCCCCGCTCATTCCACTGTTTTTTTAAAAAAAAGCATTAGAGCATCCAGGACACTGCAGGAGACAAGCTATGATATGGACAGAGAGAGAGGAGATAGGGGAGAGATGCACGGTATAAAAAAAAAAAAAAAAAGAAAAGGGGGGGTTGTCAGGTAGGGTAGTGAGTGGATGAATGGGGTTGAGGGGGAATGAAATAACAGGAATAGATCAGTGGAGGAAGATGAAAGAGTGAAGGGAGGAAACGGAGGGATGTGAAAGGATGTGAGGACGGTAAGAAAGGACAAAGAGCTCACATTTACAGTGCACTCCCTGGAGGCTGCTGGCCTTTCTGCAGCAGCTGAGTGCAGAATGAGGATCAATAACTTATCTGTCCTAATGCAACATGGCTGCCTCACTGATAGAAGTAACAGCAGTTATGATTATACAATATTCGCCTTTATTTGAATATTTTCTTTTTGATTCTTTCTACTACTTTTATCTTAAAATGTCCTTTGGTTTTAATGTGTTATTGATTTATATAAATGCACCTTCCCAGCAAGATAGGAAACATGATGCTTTGGTGTATTCATCAGTGTATATCATGCACAACAAACATAACAAGATGAAAGGATATGAATACAAAAATTACATTAAAAAAAAAAAAAATAAATTCAATTAAAACAATGACAACAATGTGGCGAGGGAAATGTCTTGTATATTAAAACCTCAGTATAGCTGGTGCTAGTATCATACTACATTAGTCAAATAATATTTAGTGCAGCAAACTGAATACCCCCAAATCCCCAGCCAGCATGTCCATGTGGGCCCCAGAAGGGTTAAATTTAGGCTGTATGTAAGGGTCACATGAGGGTTTGTTTGCAGTTTCCATTGTGGTCCCACATGGTTTGGCCCATATTAGAATCAGAATCAGAAATCTGAAAATGTCATATTATTTATTTTTCACACTATGTCACATTTATCTTTCATGTCATTTTACTTTACTTTACTTTACTTTACTTTACTTTACTTTACTTTACTTTACTTTACTTTACTTTACTTTACTTTACTTTACTTTACTTTACTTTACTTTACTTCTCATCTTATTTGCACAACTTAAATTCTATGTTTTACAAAGGTCTTAGTTTTCAATACTTATTATTTTTTTATGTAAATAACAGTCCCGTTTACTATATGTCCCTTTTTATTGTATGCATGTATATATTAAAAAAATTAACCAATATCTGTCTTTCTATAATTTCTTGTGCTGAACCTGAGAGTTATACCTAAATTTCATTATACTTGGTACAATGACAATAAGGAGATTCTGATTCTGATTCAGAATATGATGTGGGTAAACCCATGTGAGGCCACCATGGAAACTGCAGAAAAACCCACATGGGACCCTTATACAGGTATGCAGCTTAAATGTAACCCTTCTGGGACCCACATGAACATGTTGACTGCAAAAAATCTGCAAAAGACCTCAGAGAGACACAGTGTTTTGTCTGTTCTGGGTTCATTTGTATTTCATAGTAAAACATGTAAATGTCAAAATTTTAAAAGTAATAACAACTGTAGTCACCTGCTCTAAAATGGGGGAAAATCTGTTTTGAGCTACTGTACAGAAATGTGATGATTGCATGAGGACAATTTGTATTTGGAGTAATTTTCCAAATATGAAAACATAAACAATTTGATTACAATACCTCATTTCTGCAAATAAATGCTCATAAATATATATACATTTTGCTCACTGGAGGTTTAATATGACAGCTCCAGTTCTTTTTGCATGAGTGCAGTCAATACTGTTCATCTAAGTCTTATACACAAGTTGAATTGCTGCCTCTACTTTTAACAGAATTGGGGGTTTTTTTTAACCTAATTATGTGCACTGTAACTTAAGCATGAAGTAATGTAATATGCAATACTTGTTCACAGAGTTTGGATATGAAATAGGTTCAATTCAATTCAATTTTATTTATATACCCCCAAATCACAACAATGTTGACAAAAACAAAACAAAAAAAAAACACAGTCAACCACAGAAATAGATAATAGTCCCATGTCATTAGACCCTCCCTCTCTGCAAAAAAAACCCCCTCCAAAACCCAATGGGGAAAAAGAAGAAATCTTGGGGAGAACCACACTGAGGGACAGATCCACTCCCATGGACAGACAGGCTATAGATGAACGTCCATTTGTAGATGAAGGGGGAGGGGGGAGGTCCATCCATCAGATAGGTGAGGGGGAAGGTCTGGGGTCACAGGTCAGCACAGGACACAAGTGAGTCACTGCAGATTCTGTTGTCTAAGGCTCCTTATATGGATACTGCAGAGAGAGTTGCCACTCCCCCCAGAGGGTGGAGTAGGGAAAGGAGACACCGGGTGACTAGCCATGACCACAGACTTGTTATGTAAGTTAGGTTTGAGTAATAACAAATACAGACACGAGAGAGAGAGAGAGAGAGAGAGAGAGAGTGAGGGAGAGAAGGACTCAGTTCCTGTACTTCCCCCAGCATTCTATCTCCTAGGGCAGCTTAGGCTGAACTGTGACTTCAGTCTGTCTTTAACTAACCACACCATAGGCTTTCTTAAACAGGAATGTCTCGTCGCATCATCTCAACCTGCTTTATCCTCACTAGGGTCACAGGGGTCACTGGGAGCCTAATCCAGCTACAATGGGTGAAGGCGGGGTACACCCTGTATGAGTCTCCAGTTCATCTCAGGGCTGAACATATATAGACAAACAATCACTCTCACATTCACACCTGTGGGCAATTTAGATTAACTAATTAACCTATCAGTGCATGTGTTTGGATGGTGGGAGGAACCTGGAGAAAACCCATGCAGACACAGGGAGAACATACAAACTCCACACAGAAAGGTCTGGTGTTGGATTCAAACCGGGGTCATGCTTGATGTGAGGCACAAGTACTAACCACTGCACCACCGTGCCGTCCCAAACAAGAATGTTTTCAACCTCATTTTAAATGTAGAGACTGCGTTGGTCTCTTTAATATTAAATGGAAGCTGGTTCCATAAGACAGGAGCCTGGGAACTAAAGGCTCTAACTCCTACTGTTCTTTTACAGACCCTGGGAACTTTCAGTAGACCTGCATTCTGAGAACGAGGGGTTCTATTGGGCTGGTACGGAACCTGATCATCTACAGTACTGAACAGGAATCCAGGGTTATTCTTGTTTTCTTCTATTATGGATGAGCAATATCTAATTTTGGCTGTAAACTAAGCTTGCTTATACTTTAATAAGTAATTTTTTTGGTTGTGGTTAATATCTTCATGTATTCTGTGTTTGTGGATGATCAATAAATACAGTGTCCATTATGAAATCTGCAGCAATGGCTTATATTCACATTGATTATCGAAAAATATGTTATTCATGACTGTTTTCATTTCAATAATTCTCTGTATTAAACTATTGTGTGCATGAACGCCTGTTGAAAAACCTTAACTTTGCTTCTTCAGATTTGACCTTTGGGTAAAAGACAGTTATTACAACCTTTACCCATTTTGGGTTAGTTTATTGAAAACCAGGTCTTTTACAAGAAGCAGTAGATCCCATACCTATAATTCAGACATTTTCTAGTAGTAATGATAAATCTAAATGAAAAACGTAATGTGTACAAACTATAGGTAGAGAGACTACTGAAGTGCATTAACAAATACAGTAAATATTATATGTTAATAACCCAGGCGACAGTGGAACTGAAATCAAGTTTTTTTTTCATAGGCAGTTTTTTTTTGTTTGTTGTAACAGCGTAACCTTACCTGTGTCTTTATTCCCCTTTTGGATATAAAAATAATACTACAATACCCATGACATTTAAGAAATAAAACACAAAAAATATCATTATTTTACTTCAATATACATAGTCTGAGTACAATAATACATAAATAAAACCATTCCAACTACACTCACATATTAGTTCTGGCACTGCATGATACTTTTCGTTGCTTTTCCTGTTTTCATTTATAACATTTAATATCAAGTGGCTTTGAAACTAAGATTCTTTTTTTTTTTTTAGGAAGATTTGTTGATAAGGTCCTCTCCCCCTGGCAACAAAATCACTGATGCTGGAGTTTCTGCTTTACACACACCCAGACAGCATCAGGATATTGTTCCCAGGAAGTAACAAGATCACCATTCAGTCCATCTCTGAAGAAACAGGAACACGGTGAAAAAGGGCAGATGAGAAACATAGAGATGGACAGATGGTGTTTTCACTCAGTCTTCTTCTCATATTCTTTATGTGCCTTTCTTCTTTCCATACATTCCTTGTTCTTTTCCTCTCACATCATCCTCATACACCCCCCCCCCCTCCTCCTCCTCCTCCTCCTCCTCCCAATGCATCATCATGTCACCCAGCAACCTGCACCCATATCAGGTCAGCCAGTGCACCCTGACTGCTTACAGTACAGTGTTTCCATGGTCAACTCTTTTTTCACTGGACTTAGCAGTCCATACAAGGATGTGATACACTCATACAAGCTGAAATCTTTCTTGGTGTCACAAACTATGAGCGTCTTACCACATATTGCACATTCCATTTTCACATTGGGGTCATGATTGATATAGCCTGTCTGAGTTTCACATAATCTGATACCTTAACAGCTTCTCTGTCTAAATGTCAAATGAAAGGGTGACAGTCCTTTTGACCAGACATGCATTCATACATTTCTGATAAATTGGTGATTTTTTTTATTTTTTTTTATCCTCTATTCTTCAGTCAGAAGTGTGCTGCTAGCATCAAACCAGATATTTTGGTTTCTAACCAGCCAGTGATCCTGTTAGCCAACTCTTGATCTCTTCTGTCTACAGAGAAAAGTCCAACTGTGCACTCCATTCAGGAAGAAACCCAACCTGTGACCACCAATAGAGGAACTAGTAGAAAGAATGTGTGTGTTGCAGTTAAAGAGGGTGAGAACAAGCTCACACAATGAGGTGACACTTTGGTCCGAATTTTAAAATTAATTGGTTCAGGAGCAAACATGCCTTACTTTTTCTGATTGAGCTGTAATGTGAATGGTACATGCCAAAAAGAACTGTGGAACTATCCTTTTACACTGCAGGCGCAGAATCATCATATCAAGCCGACAGACTGCAAGTGACACCAAACAATCCGTGAGAGGAGGGTAATTGGAGAACATTAGGCTTATTCTGAGCCTGTGCTCAAGGCCTGAAGAGGAACATAAGGAGCTCCAGTCTTTAAACTCACTGTCCGCCACCAATGGAATGGAGCACAGGCAGCAAAGCACCATGGGTAAAATGTGAAAAGGAAACATGCAGCTTGCAGTCTTTATTTGGACTCAGGAGGGTCTCATGGCTGCAGAGGAGAAGGGAGTGAAAGGTGACACTAAAATAACAACATAACAAGTGGTAAATATGTCACTGTTGTGTACATATTTGTTCAAGGTGCGCGGCTAACACTGTAATTAAAACAGAAACAACCTCTGTAATTAAATTGTAAAGTATATTACAAATCTTTTTTGGCCATCTTTCCTTTCAAAACAGCCGGACTCAGAGTGTGGCTTTACATCTGGCTGAAACTAATCTATTGCAAATCAGCACTTGCTTTACTGTGTAGCAGTGTCATGCTATCAATTCCCTTTGTATGGAGAAAAGACTTTTCTCTTAGACAGAGATTAAAGGGTCTTAAAAGTGTTTGCTGACAGAGGGTCTTTAATATGATGACATAAATGTGGAATCCTTCTCAGATCGCTGGTTGAGTATTTATGAGCCTCTGTTGACAGCAGTACACCTGCTACTCACTAGTCCAGACCTGGGATGTGTGCCCATCTGAACTAGCATTGGTGCTGCCAAAGGGTACTGCCATATTGGGATAAGAGTTGGTGCAAAGTGGGTGAGCAAAGGAAGTGAGTGGGTGGGGGCGATTGGTGTGTTTGGATGAAAAAAACGTAGAGACACAAAGACAGAGAGAAGGAGTCAGATAGAGGGCTGTGTGGGAAGGGTGGGTCTGTGTTAGTGGGAGGATTTAGATGGGTGGGTAATGTCAGGGGGGCAGGGGGAGAGAGAGGGGGGGGGGGGTAAATCTATCTTTGTTCATTTCCTAGTGTTAAGAACATGGATTACTAGGAGTCATTTACTACTCCATCATTCAGCTAACAGAATCCGTCTCACGACAGAAAGGTGAAATAAATATCATGTTTACATAAAGCTTTTCTGAGCTGGCAGAAAAAGATCCTGCGCTATGGCCAAATTATACAACATGAAAGATACTAAATTTGCTTAGTTGGGGGTGTTTTATGAAAGACTATATCTGCTTCTATGGCACTGTGATCATCAGCTGGGTCAAATGTAAAATTAAAAAAAAACAAACACTGAAACAGAAAATAACACCTGGAGTTAAGGTGTATAGAAATGTGAAGTACAAGTACTGCATTACTTTATTTAAAATTTTTTTAATATATATATTTATTCCCTACATAGTCAATATAATAGTACATATCTGTCTTTATATTTCCAAAATAGACTTACAAACTTGATACATTTGAAGGGAAATTATCCATTACTTTATCCTGCATTTGGTGGAAATACTAGTAAGATTTAACAATCTATTCACCGGTCCATATCATATAACAAAGATGAAAGCAATGAAACAACAAATGTAAATGATGTGACATGAAAGGGCATAAAACACAACAAATTATCATCAGATATAATAGCAAAAAAATCTAAAAGATAGGACAACATGTGACACAACCTGATACACTTGTCATTTCCTGTTTCAATTCATAATCATTTACTGATCTTATGTAATAAGAAAAAAAATAGATAAAAAATGTAAATAATAATGATATAATAAAAATAAATAAGAGACAAACATTAAGAATATAGGGGGAAAAAAATCAATACAAGAAGTAAAATATGTAATAAGATTTATCCTAAATTGACTCCTTATATACTCTGGGTACATTTCAGGGCACTTTTTCAAATAAATTGTATAGTATTTGTATTTTTATATTTTCTCCATAAGTATCTGTGTCTCTGCTGGAGAGTTGAGACTGGAAAATACAGCATATGATCCATGTGATGATTGTGGAAAAACCTTGAGTAAATGAGAAACACGTTCAAAGTTTGCAGCTTTACTTTAACATAACACAAACACTATCAGTTCCAAAATGATAATAAATTGCACATACATTGTTGCAGAAATCATTGCATGTGAATAGTGACATGCATGTGAACTAAAAACCTCCACAGTAATAGAAAGTACAAACAATTTTTGAATCTACTAATATGACAGGAGTGGGACTATTATTGTAGAACTTAAAAATGTAATGTACTGTTTGACCACTAGAGGGCAGTAAAGTATAGTTTACAGCCTGAGCAGTAGCTGTTGACTGCAAACTACACACAGTCACAAAGCTTTTATATGTAACAAAAAAGAGAAAATGTATTGTCCCAGTGAAGCAAAAAACAACAATAAACAATACTCTATTTATTTTTGTCTCAATACTTTATTACAATTTTCACTAAGTGCACAAGCTACATTTGTGTCAAACAAGAGGCAAAGACCATGAAAGCAATAAATCAGCCTTGAATTTGTTTGCTTTTAACACTGAGCTCTTATATCAGCATGGTACTAAACCCAGTGGTGAAAGGCCTGTGCTTGTCTGTCACTGCGCAGACCTGTTTCTGTTGCAGCACTGGTGCCATTAAAAAAAAGTCAGTGTGTGAAAACACTTACCTCATCCCATCTTGTAACCAAACCACAGCTAAGGGAGCGGCTAGGTAGGCTAAAGTGATATTTCAGCAATAACATAAAAGTTAACACACAGTGGCCACTATTCTACTGATAAGGAACTATTACTAGAAATGTCAGGGCTGCCGGCGGGCAAAAGACACAAGGCAAAGTGCTAAAAAGCATGACCATGACCTCTGACCTGGACATACACACTCTTATAGGCACATAAGCATGAACAGGCACAGGCTGAGACAGCTGAGGGACGCCTCGCCTAGTTTAAAGTGTTTATGGAATAGCTGAGCTTGACCGCTCGTTGACAGAGCTCTCATTTACACACACACACACACACACACACACACACACACACACCACTGTGATCAGATAAGAACAGATATGTTTCAGTGGCTAATCTTAAATGTGATGAGGTTTACAGGGGGCCAGCAGCATTGGAATATACATAAATATCTTTATTTGGGAATCAAGCTCACCCAGTGGGTATATCACACTACTTCACACTATAGAAATAGGCAACAGGACACTTGCCTTTCATGTGAAACTGTGAATTTTATATACAGAGCTGAGCTGGAGGAACCCGTCTTAACTGTAATATGATCTCTGTTACACTGTGACTGTTCAGAGGGAATATATTTCTAAGAAAGGTGTTACTTTGTTCGTTCAGTTTGTCCTGAAACATCCGTCAGCCCAGTGTGACTATAAATTACCACAGTATCTTAAGAGGTGTTCAAGGGAGACCCGGACTCCCTGTCTTCCAAACCCTTCAGCACCCTGACTCTCTTCTGTCCATGCTCAGATCCTATCACTTGCATTCTGAGATGGCTGGTATGTTTCAGGCCTGATCCAGTTGCATTGCAGTAACAACATTTAAGTTCAATATGTAATGTGTCAGTGTTGCCCCTAGTTACAACTCAAACACATAGAAAATAAATAAAATAGCTGTCATAATGAAGGACTTATAAAAGCTTTGTAACTATCTTATTAATAAATCTTTAAGACCTATAAACTATGTTATAGAATTTCCAAATGTTTATTTTTTTTCTCTACATCTAACCTTTCCTTAATGATTTAACACCATTTATGATCATGTTATTCTCTGCGGTTGATATTTTTCTGTAAAACCATAGGTGGTAAAAGTACTCATATTCTGTACTAAAGTAAAAGTACATCTATACCCGTATGAAAAAATACTCTTGTAAAAGTACAAGTACTGATTCAACTGCTTTACTTAACCTCCTGAGACCCAGTAAGTAAACATATTTTGCATTAAATCATTGTCTTAATTGGAAACAGGTTGATGGAACAGTTTTTTCAGATATATTTTTATAAATATTTTTAATATGACTTTTTCAGTGGAAATTTTTATAATTTTATTATTATTATTATTATTTTGTTGTTGTTGTTATTTTAACTAAAACTGTGAAACTCTTGTCCACTACAGAGAACAAAAATGCATTGCTGGGTGTAATGAGGTTTTAAGCAAAAGTAAAAAAAAAAAAAAAAAAAAAAAAAAATTAAGTACATAAGTAAAAAGTAAAACTGTATTTATTTATTTTTTTACCATGAATGAAACAATACTTATTTAGCAGGCCAAATTATTAAAGTTTCCATTTTCTAATTCTACAGTGAAGGGTAGTGACTAGAGTATAGGACAGGACAGTACTGTGTCTGGTACCTGACTGGTGACCTGGGAAAAACCATGGGTAAAATTAAATGAAATGCAAGCCAGTAGTGGGCATGGATGTTAAGAATAATAATAATAATAATAATAATAATAATAATAATAATAACAATAATAATAATAATAATAATAATAATAATAATAATAATAATAATAATAATAATAATAATAATAATAATAATAATAATAATAAATAACAATGAGGCCAGGTCATTTAAATAAGAAGGTGCTGCTCCATTTAAAATGTTATTAATCAATAAAAGCACCTTAAAATCAGCATGAACATGACATGAAAGCCAGTGAAGAGCAGCCAGCACTGGGGTAATATGTTCATATTTCTCAGCTCCAGTCAGTATTTTGCACAGTCTGCAAAACTCTGAAACTTTTTTTTAGGTAATCCTGACAGAAGAGCTTTACAATAGTCCAAACGAGATGCATTTTCTTTAAACAGATGCAGCCTTGCACTTTTTTTTCCTTTTTATTTTTTTTAAGAAAATCCATAACAAGAGGCAAACTTGTAATTTTCTGTAACAATAAACCTTTACACTGGGTTATAACAGGTACTACCCACAGACATATAAATGTACACTTTGCATTAACTGTTGCTATAAAGCTGTATTTATCCACTAGTTTTTGACATGGGAGTTAAAAAGGTTTTGTCTCACACACTTACTAATCATTTAATCACTTTTGTAAAGCACTTTGTAACTTCTCCTCTCTGTGAAAGGTGCTATATATATATATATATATACTTTGGTTGCTTAATAGCCAGTACTTTGAATCAGATAAGAAATATAATTCTGTTTTTAATGTATAATGCTGTTTATTTGGATATATTTGCAGAATACTACTAAAAGGTCAAAATTATATATGCATTGACAAATTATAGCAACATAAGAAGCCATTGTGATCTCCATGTCCACTGTATATATCTACGAATATAATAGATTAAAGATTAAAAAAAAAAATACTTCAGAAAGGTGGTGGTGTACCCTTGCTAAGAATAGAATAGAATAGAATAGAATAGAATAGAATAGAATAGAATAGAATAGAATAGAATAGAATAAGGGCTGTCAAAAATGAATGGATTAGCCCGGATGAATCCATCATCATGATTAAATTCATTCATTCCATTTTTAACACAATCAAACCGAACAGTTGTTGGTGAAGACGTCCAATAAACATGTTAATTGAATATTTATTCATATTTACCTCTGCCAAGGAGGTTATGTTTTTGCCAGAGTTTGTTTGTCTGTCTGTTAATTAACAAGATAACTCTAAAACCTATGGATGGATAAAATAATAATAATAATAATAATGGGAAAAGCAAAGCTGGAAAACAATAAACACGTAATTTTTAAATAAATAAATAAATATGAAAATGTAAAAATATATACATAAAATATAATAAATAAATACAATTAGTCACCATAATAAAATTTAATTTAATTCAATTACAAAATGTAAAAATAAAATAAAAAGGAAACATCTTTAAACCTTTGAAAAGGCTTCCCCCATGCTTTACGGGGACTTCCAGAAAAAACAAGTTAACGTAGGGTCTATCATTTGCATAAATTTGCATACTTCACACAGATTTCACCTACATTTTTATTGAATCCTTTTGGTGTCAGAGGTCCCCGTAATGTGACTGTGCAAACATATAAATGTCCCCATAAAGATAGGAATAGTACACACAGACACACACACACACACACACACTGAATGCACAGACATTGAGGCTTCAAATGTCGAAGCCAACACAGACCAATGAGGTAAAACTGTTGGCAAATGTTACTGGTAGTGGCTGGGGGTGGTGGGCGGAGCTTACAGCGTGTGATAGAACAGAATTTGAGAGTGTCACTGGCATGTCCACGCCACAGCTGGTCAGATGAAAATAGACGAGGTAGTAACTGAAGCCATTGAAAACGATGAACGATAGCTGTACTTGGACAAGGATGCAAGAGATGAGCAGAGTGTTCCTCCTGTGTTTTTTATCTGTTTCATATGGGGAACTTAAAACATTACACTGCCACTCAAACATTTCTTTTTGAATACTGCATAACACGTTCATTCATCTAAATGAAACTGAGTAGGCATCGAGCACAGGTTACATTAAGCATTGTTTGTTTCCTTTTTAGCCACACATATTCAGAAAAGACTGAACAAAGATTTTCTAAATGTATTTAATTATGCTGAGATTTTTTTTTTCAATGTGTAAAATGATGTATTTGGAAGGTTATAATAACAATAGTAAACCTAATAACAAGTGCATCTGTCATGGAATTATCACCAACATTAAACATCCTACTCAAAAGAACACTTGATAATTGGTTTGACTGATGAATCGGTCTCAGTAGGGTGTCGTACAAACTACTGGAATCAGTGGAACTTGGCTCCAATACTGACTAATGGCTCCGCTTTTCACCAGTTACATTAGCATAATACAGCTGCAGTTACATCTAGTGTTTTATATGTAAGGTTCCTTAAATAGAACCATGCTAATGTTATTTTGTACCTCAATGATACAATACATTTGACAGTGTTAAAATTAAACTAGTAATAAATGATAAGCATGATAAAGTCAGTTATACCATGACATTATTAATACATTCAACGTAAGCATGTTGACAGGATAATTTGGTTCCAACGCACAATTTACATCGGCTCATGGCTAAAAAAAAAAAAAAAAATTTTAGGCTTCTCAAATTAAATTATTGAATTTGAAGGAAAATAATAAAAAATAAGAATACACAAATATCCATGATGTTCACTGATCCCAATGTGTGGATTTATTACATCAAGTTTTTAATGAGGTGCCATTTAATTGGCTTTTCCATATCAAAGTAATGATATTAAAAAGTAACATTTACTCACTTAACAGGATTGATAATGATAGAGAAAACAAATTTGATGATTAGGATTTAAGTAAATGTTAAGATTGTCCTGTCTCACTGAACATCAGGTGCGAACACAAAACTCAAGTCGCATTATCAAGTATCTGTAATTTATGTGATTATCTAGTTTTCACTTTTAATAATTGATTTGAACATACTTAATATTCTCTACATTTAGTTATTTAAGTGTTTATGTGGTGTAGTAGTTAGCACTCGTGCCTCACAGTAAGAAGGACCCTGGTTTGATTCCAGGACCAGACCTTTCTGTGTGGAGTTTGCATGTTCTCCTTGTGTCTGTGTAGGTTTTCTTCAGGTACTCTGGTTTCTGCCACCATCCAAACACATGCACTGATATAATTGGTTAATCTAAATCACCCATAGGTGTGAATGTGAGAGTGATTGTTTGTTTATATATGTTCAGCTCATACAGGGTGTACCCCAACTTCACCCATTATAGCTGGATTAGACCCCCACAGACCCCGTGACCCTAGTGAGGATAAAGTAGGTTCAGATGACGAGACAATTGTTTATGTGTTTGTTGTGAAAAATCAATTCTTGTCAAAAACAAGATAAAATACATTAATGACAAATACAAGTAAGAACCTATTTTTTCCACTTAAAATGAACTTAACAACTTATAACTGAGACTTTTTTAAAAACACAAATCTGTATGTGAATATGTGAGTAAAGAAAGTGTGTACTATTGTTTAGGATACATCCTGCCTCACCCTCTCAGACCTCTTTGGATGAAGTAAAAATTGATATATAGAAGAAATTCATAGTTTTGCACAAACCAAACCAGGATAAAATAATATAACTATAATATGTCAACACATGCAAACATGCTCCCATCAGTTTATGTCATACTTACTGGGGCTGGTTTCTGAGTCATTTACTCCAGGTCCCATTGTTCAGTATTTCCCAGTTGGTTTTGTTTGAATTGTTAGTATAAATAAAACATCTCAAACTTAGTCCATTTTTGATGAAACAACCCTGTTTAGTTATCTGAGGTTCAATCGCCACGTTGTATTTTTGTTGTTTCTCTTCTTTTAGATTCCCTTATCTGATGCCTGTCGTCCCAGAATCCCCCCTAAACTACGTGCAGAACACTGTCACCTCATCCCCATCGCTCTCCCTCAGTGTGTCTGTCTTTTCCTCTCTCTCCCATCCCCCTCTTCCTCCTCTCATCCACTGCTCCATCATGCAGGAAACCCTGTCTTCCTGA